>JAOTQR010081929.1:0-39272 GCA_025774065.1 Solanum ossicruentum | reverse complement strand
TTACAAAAACTTTAAATATTCAAAACTCTAATTTCACAAAAAATTCAAATTTTAAAAATTTTAAAATTTTTAAATAATATATATATATATAGAGAAATGTGGTAGGGGTAAAATGGTCAAATTACGCATTTTTTTTCGTTGGAGCGTCAAAAAATGACTTTCACGCGCCCCCCGCGAGTGTACTGCACTCACTGTGCCTCATCAGCACCCTGTGCCTACTTTTTCAGGAATTGCCAAGTTGAGGGTCATATTTGTGCACTATAAAAGTTTGAGTTCCAACTTAAAAAATTGTGCCAAGTTTGAGGTCATTTTTGGGTATTATCCCAAAGAATTATGCAGAATGTTTTGGGAAAAATTTGTACCATAGTAAGTTTTCCATTCATGAACTTATAAAATTAGCAAAAGTGGGTGGCTAGTGAGACCCACTCTGTTTACACAAAGATACTCTTCTATGCTAAATATATTCTCTTCTGTGCTAAAATATATTCGCTTTTCTATGCTAAAACATGTTCTAGTCATGTGCTAACATTATTCATTCTTGTTGCAACATTTTTTTTGTTTCTTTCTGCTACTAACGGAAAGTGAGAAGAGTGAAGCATGGATCTTCTTCTTGCCAACAGAGTGGATGCTATAAGCAAATAATGTAACATGCAATAAGGAAACTCGATGACATCTCTTTCTCCTTCTTTGTTCATTGAGAACTAGAAAAACCAAGTTTTTTAAATCTCATAAACTCTTAACAACAACAACATATGTTTGAAAAACAAATTGCAAAAGACCTAAGTGGAGCTTCTTGGAGAAATTTCAACAGAACAATACATATAACATATTTATGCCAAGATGCTTGATCATGAAAAAATTTAAAATATTTGGAAGACAGAATTTTTTTCTAAAATGACCCCATTTCAAAATTGATACTCTGTTCTGCAAAGTCAATAAGAGTAATTTATGCAGCAGCTAGCCCTGATGATCAGGTTGGTGGAAGGATCATAAACAACAAGGCGTTTTGACCTTTCTTTCAATCCATTTCTTCTGTTGCAACAACAGCTACATTAGGGTAATAGACTAGGAGCTCAATCTTTATCGAACTTTTAGTTGGAATATTTATGAAAATAATTTATCACAAAGATTTGTAGGGAGTTCTTGTAGCTTGAGGTGTGTAAATGACATTGTCCTCGGGATATTTCACCAGTATAAGTGTATCCCTGGGATTCAATAAGTTTTCTAGTATGAAACTAGGAGCACCGAAACTAACAAAGATTCTTTGAGGAAGAAAACCCATCACTCAATGATATGATAGGAATATTTATATTGATTTGTGTGTGAAAGGAATAAGGACCTCCCTCCATTTATATTGAGAAAACCCAACTAAAGAGATGGTTGTATATGTAAATGAATGCTCCAACAATTACAAATCGATTCAATAACCACGAAGAGGACTCAAAGGCAATAAAGTGGTCAAAGAGAACTGTCAAAAGAGATAATATAATCTCCTAAATCTGGAAATCAATGTTCTATGGATTAGAAATAATAGATAATTAAACATTGTCATAATTCAAACTGCTAGTAACGGCTAGAAATAAAGGCTCATTTATATGGTTGTTACGACAGTTGGTGGTTGAAATTAGATATCTTTTTTCACACTAATATCCAGAGAATGAATCTGGACATATTCTTCCCTTTTGAAGTACACTCATTTTTTCTATCACTTTCACCTCTCAGTGAGTTAAATCCAAACCATTTGGATAATGCTTGGATTCAAGTCTGGGAAAATAATTATCAGGAAATCTAAATTTCTCAAGTCTCATACAATTCAGTCTTCATTCATGGCTCATCGTCAACAATCATGCTAGGTAACTGCATATATGGGTTCTTGCATACCTAAAGAAGATTTTTCCTCATCAGCTAAAAGCATAACAGTTTTAGTTAGCCGATAATGGTGCTCATCATTCCTGACAAAGAATCTCACCAACGATACATTTTTAGCCAATGTAGAGATTTGTCTTAAAGACCAAGGATCTAGATCGTAGTTGAGATGCGTGAAAGCGGATCCGGACACCACGGTCATCAAAAAATTTAAAAACAAAAAAATCAAAGATCTAGACCTTCTTCTGGAGGAATTTTGATGACATAAGCCTGGTTAGGACATTGCGCAATAATGATCTTAATCTGATAGTAAATGTAATGCCGATTTAAGATCTGGGTTTTTCTTTTACCTTCTATTTTGGATAAGGTTATCAATTTCATCATTTAGTTTACAACAAAATTGAACATCCCTTTTCAAAGTTAAGTGAACTGACAAATAAAGATGTTTTTTTTCCTTCATTGACCATAGAGAACATTGTCTCTGAATGTCAACATCAAACAAAAAAACTTACAGCTCCTATTTGTTTAGTCCTCTCAAATAAATCCCAGTTGTCATTTGCTAGTTACCACTATGATATTAAACCAAGAAAACTTGGTAATACTCTCTCTGTTCATTTCTACTTTTCCAAATAATAAATAGATAACAATTTTACTATACATTACTCTCTGAATATGTAATTTCAATGCTTTGGGAATTAAATAATAAGTGTAAGTTAAGAACTGAAGTGATAAATTATTTCTTTGATTTTCTAAGATTGACACCTCTTTTTAGCACTGGGCAATTAAAAGTGACTTCCTTGAAAGCATATGAGTCAATTTGTTACTGTAAGATAGAAAATCCTATGATTTTGCAGAATAACATCGAAATATCCACCAAGAATGGATCTTTTTCACATTTCACAGCCTTCTAATGGGGTTATAATAAGCAAAAAAAAAAAATTCAATACACACTATTTTCAAGGAACAAAAGTAAGTTGAAGAACTTATATCGGCTAGAGAGAGAACCTGTAATAGGGAGTGAAAGACACTGGAACTCAATTCTTCCAATTCTCTGACGTTCATGTATTTAGGCGGACAAAAAGAAAAGGAATTAGGAGCAAGAATGAGTCCAAAATATAACCTTTTGGGGTGCTATGGTGCAGGAGATGAACAAAAATATTAATACACACTATTTTTTAAAAAATATGTTGAAATTAATTGAGACTTCTACCAAGTATATGATAAAGTTAATCCTAAATTTAATTTTGTAATTATTATCCTTTATCTCATATCTTCTTGGTATCAAACTCTTATAATTTTGATTGCTAAAGTGAAAAATCCTACTGATGTTAGGACCTTAAGTTTATGCTCTATGATGTATAAAATTACCACTAACATTATTGTCATGGAGCTTAAAGTTTATCTTTTCAATATTATCTCTCCAAAACAATCTACTTTTATTAGAAAACGACAAATAGTTGATAATATTGTTCTCGCTCATGAATCTATTCATCTTCTTAAGAATAAAAGTCATGGTAAACAGAAATATATAGCCCTTGAATTAGATATATCCAAAGCTTATGATCGAGTTGAGTGAATTTACATTCATAAACTACTTAAAATGGGCTTCCATGAGACTTCTCTAATTGAATTATGCAATGCATCACTACCCCACCTCTATAGATTTAATATAAATGGGAATATAGCTAGAAAGGTAAAACCTAGTAGAGGACTAAGGCAAAGAGACCCTCTTTCTTTCATATTTATTCATATTATATGTTCAAGGCCATTCGAAGCTTAAATCAAGTGAAATCATTTGGGGATATGCAAGACTTAAACATTAATCACTTGTTGTTTTGCTGATGACGCTTTTATATTTTGTAATGCTAATACTCGTATAACTGCAAAGGAATAATTTAGGCTTATATTTGAGGTTACCTGTGGTGGTTGAAATATAAAAAAAATATTAGAATAATCAAAGGTAGGGTGAGAGCCAAATTAAAATGGTGAAAAATATTCTCTTAAGTCCTACAAGAAAGGAGGTGATGTTTAAATCTATTCTATCTCTTATTCCTTCTTATGCGTTGTCATGTTTTCAATTTTTGAATTTCTTTTTTAAAGAGATTATGACTATCTTCTCTAATTTCTGGCGGGGGCATGATGAGGATAAGAGAAAATGCATTTTGAAAAATAGGAGACAACATTTAGCAAAGTCTAAAGGGGGCATAGGATTTCGAGATTTAAAGTCTTTTAATCAAGTTTTATGTAATGATCTTTCAGGTTATTTTATCTGTTCATCATTCTTTTTTAGCATTTAGATCTTTCCTGTAATAACCCCAAACTTATTTATAACCTACTGGCACTAATAGTTATATTGCCTAGTTATTCATTTTGATGTTGTGCAATTTTCCATGTTTGAAGGCGTTTTTAAGTCGATTTTGGACTTAAATGTAGGTAAATGACTCCAGAATAGAATTCTAGCACTTTTATTAGCTCCAAAATAACCAAATTAGTCTAGTAATATGGTTGGCTCGAGTATTGAGGCTTTTGGTGCGAGTTTGGACCATTTAGCAGTTTGGCAATTGAAATTTGCTCTAAAGTCAACTTTGGTTAATATTCTTGAAAAATGTGCCCAGATGAGAATCTGATAGTGCAGTTAGCTCTAGAATATTGAGTTTGGTCTAAAACGACCTTTCATTTGGTTCTAGACGCTTCTGAACTCATATCGAGCCCCTCGATGGAATTTGGTTAAAAAGTGATCGCGGAAGTGAGACCCATATTTAATCATAATGACCTCGTATGAAAATTTTGACTACGACATTGAGTCATAAATGTTGAATTCAATGGGGATAGCATAGTTTGTTTGCGTGTATGGGGTTCTGAATGAATATCGAGTACCCCATCAGAAATTTTGGAAGCAGGGGCTATATATATCAAATTTTCAGATTGAACTAGTTGTAATTTGAAAACTTTGAGAGATGGTATCTTGGTCATTTTGAGAATTTTAATTGGAACTTTCCGTTAAGATAGATTCATGATTTTAACCACTGCATTTGGGTATTTTAAGGCTAAATATTGCGGTTTGATATCTTGAACATTTTGAGTTTGTTTTTAGTGATTCTTGAGGCTAAATTATGAGATTTTCCACAAGGAACGTCGAGGTGTACTTGGTTTTAGCTGTGACCTCATTTATTGTAAATAGCTGCTGTTATATGTCATTTTTGGATTGAATTTTGGGGAAACTTTGGGAAGTAATTTATTAAATACTCAGAGTCCATTTTCTATGATTCTTGAGGTTATCTTGTGTTTATTTTCAAGGAAAACACTGTGAATAGTGTCATAATTTATCATGGTTGTTGTGCCCTATTTTTTGCAAAACAGATTTAGGACATTGGGACAATTTCTTTTCAGGATTTTTGAACAAAAGAAAAGTTGAAGAATCGCTAACTAACGAATTAGGTGCATTAGAGCAAAATTCTACCCCACATAATTAAAATAATTTAAAAGGTTTAAAAGTCACCAGAGATCAGATAAGGGTTCAAATTACCTTGAAAGGAAGGTTTTAGGCACCTTTTGAAATTCACAAATTATGGGTTGTGGTCATTTCTAAAATTTTATGTGGAAGTCGAAAAGATTGCAAATAAGATTTCTGATCAAAATTATCTTAAGTAAATCTAAGCGATTGAAAATATAATAATACAGGATTTAAACAAATAAATGTGGAAAGAAAATAAATCAAACAAACAAATGTCTAAGCTATCCTAGATAACTTAAAATTAACAATAAACAAAATACTTAAAGAAATGTCACGACCCAATGACGTGACATGGCGAATGGGGAACCCGAAGGAACCCCAAACAAGTCTCTTAGCATATCAATCACATATCCTTGGTCGCAGAAGAAAAATAAATACAACAAGAGATATAAATAAGGGAAAGGAACTAAGGGAAGTCTTTGATAATCATAATATACTCAAGAGTCAAGCTCAAAGCATAAGTATATCAGTTATTCCAACAACACCTCTAACATAGATCAGAGCAAGGTCCAAGACACTTTTCGGGCTCACCCTCATAGTATCAAATGTTCAACATAAAGAAATCTTAGAGATAGCTAGAGATAGTAGATAGTATCCCCGAGCTTGAGGACCCACCAAGCTTATCTTAAAATAATCTCACTAGCCACGTGGAGGATGATCAAGAGGAGCTCTAATCCCTACATGGTAACATCATGTAGGCATAGAGTATGCCTTAGTACGTTTGGATATAGTAAGTATGTAGGATGCAACACAACAACATATAGGCAACATAGAAAAGATGCATAATCATAAGCAAAGGACAATTATAGCATTAATATGACATGCATAATTAATGTTTGAGGTAAAACATGCTTGTAAATCATATAGCTTACAAATATAATTACATGCGTAGGAAGAGACCATACCACATAGTCCAAGCATACCATTACTTAAACTCCAAAGCATACCACCCCCTTGGAAGGTGATTGAGGTACATAAGCCTCAATGTGGTAGTACAGGCATAACACCCCCCGACAAGGTGATGGAGAATTGGCACCCTCTCAACAAGGTGATCGAGGCTTGGCTCCCCCTCAACAAGGTGATCGAGGTATGATACCCCCTCGACAAGGCAATTGAGACTTGGCACCCTCTTAACAAGGTGACTGAGGCTTGGTACCCCATTAACAAGGTGATCGAGACATGATACCCCCTCAGCAAGGCGATTGAGGTATGACACCCCCTCAACAAGGTGATTGAGACATGACACTCTCTCAACAAGGTGATTGAGGCATGACACCCCCTCAACAAGGTGAGACCAACTTACAACACCATAGAAACTTTTCATGAATTCAATACATATATACTTCCTTTAATCATCACAAAGTCACTTGACTCATAAGCCAAACAATAGACCATCAATAGTTCAAGAATCCTTAACAAGACATTTTATCAAACACTTGACGAGTCTGTAATGCTAATTCAAAATCATTCAATTCAAGAGTGAAATCATATGAGAAAACCAAATGTAAATTAACCCACCAACACTTGGTATCACCCTTATGCAAAATACATCAAGATCCCTCATCAAGTCACCCAATTGATCATAGTTTCATAGCTCAAAACATGTATAGTTAATCAATAATTCATAAAATCCCAATATAGTTTATATAGACATAATCCATAATAAATAATACCCATAAGTAATACAACTTGAAAACATGCAAGTTATATAAACAGGAAGGTTGGTCACCATGGGTAAAAGAACCCAATGGTTGAAACCCATATACCTCAAACTTGGGTTTCCTTGGTGAAGTCTTGAAGGAGACTTGAAGGTTGAAGAAAATCATTGAGAACCAAAGTTAGGTTTGAGACCCTAGGAATTTGAATGGAATATTTGGTAAAGTGTTGGAGAGGGTTTTGAGAGTGTCTTGAATGATATATAGTTGAAAAATGGCTAAGTGTATGTTTTTTTACAGATAGGAGGGCATGAGTCCAAGACCCCAAAGCCTTAGGCCGAAATAAAAAAAAACTGGAAACCAAATGCACTGATCCGCGCCCTTGTCGCATCGCGGCTAGGGCGCGAGTCCTCATTGTTTTTCACAAATTTTGGAAAATAAAATTTCTCTACAATTGCTCTAAAATTGGAGTTATACCCATTTCCAACTAAATTTTCCCCCTGATCACGAATATAAAGTCAGATTTTTGATATCACATGAATTTTGAGATGTATGGATATTACGATTATGGGCATTTTCGAGGCATATTTTTGGGCTTTTTAGGGCGTTCAATATCTCCCCCTTGGGAACATTCTTCCCCGAATATCAAAGAAATGTTCGTAAGAGAAGTAATCATGGAGATTTTAGCCCGACATGAATGCAACAAATACACTTAAACCTTACTTTCAAAAATCTCAACATGAATATCAAAAATCATCATAGTCTTGTCAACATAAACATGAATGCAAGCAAATGATGTAAGGGTTGAAACATAAGACTTGAAATAATAGAAAGGACTTAGTTTGCTATCTCAACCTTGAATAGAATGAAAGAGGTATGGATATCATTCCTTCAGGCCCACTCCGGTTCCCCATGTGACACTTTCGACTTGACGATTCTTCCAAAGGACCTTGATGAGCACTACCTTATTAATCAACCTTTCCATCTATCCATCCAATATCTCCACTAGGACCTCCTCTTAAGAGTCAACTCATCCTCCACAACACTGACAACCTCAAAGAGTTCTATAGCACTTAGGCCACCAATGCATCTTCTCGACGCAGATAGAGGAAAGACTGGGTGAACCATATCCATTCCTATAGGCAATTCCAATTCATAAGCAACTTTACCAATCCTCCTCAATACTCTATAAGGACCCACAAATCTTAGGTTCTTCCCTTTTTTTGCAAAACTGGCTCACACCCTTCATGGATGAGACTTTCAAGTGAACCCAATCAATAACACAAGCACACCTAACCCACCTTAGTACCAAAGGACACCATCTCCCCCTTGGGAGAAAGCCTCTATTTCACCATCTTCCACCAAAACATCCAACTCTAGCAAGGTGGAATTAAGATCTTGCCTTAACTTAACCTCTTCAACCAAGGAAGATTCGGAACCTTCAAAACCACTACACCACCATTTTCAACTTTATCTAACCTCATTCCCAACCTAGCCAACCAGTGCACTTTCTAACCACCTCTTTGTTACCCACCATTCGCACTTATCATATCTAGCAAACAACCCCTCATCTCTCAAGATTTGTAACATCGCTCTCAACTAACTCAAAATCTCTTCTTCATTCCAGAAGTAAATCAATATACCATCCACAAAACTACCAACACATAACAAGGTAGGGTTTAAAGACTCTAATCATGAGATCCATAAGCAAAGTCGGTGCATTAGTCAACCAAATAACTCTACTACGACTCAAAATGTTTACTCCTAATCCAAAAATACATATAGGGATGTCACTCTCCCTCACCCTCACTAGGGGACCAAAAACTGGACCAAAGATCACTCTTAGAAAAATGAGTAGCCCCTTGTCGTTGACCAAACAGGTCATCTATCCTCAACCATCATATCACAATCTTATGGTTCTACAATCATTAAAAGCATGAGATGCATGTAACCAAACTACCCAAGACCTCCAAACCTACCGTGCCATGTTCAACAAAATCACAAGATAAGACCTTATGCAATAAGAACATGAGACATTTTCGACAGACTCTTTTAGCAATAAAAGACTCACAAATAGGTGGGGGGGTAAACACCTAAAAAGTTCACATAACAACTCGGGATACACATGAAGTCGAGTAGCAACAGAGGAATAATGAAAGAAATAGCCACACTCGAGCATATCAAATCATGCACATCAAAACCAAAACCCTTTAACATATCTTTGAAGCATATGCAAAGTCTAGTGACCCCCACAGAGGGGTATGGTTGCGCACGTCGACAGTCATCCTCATAGCCCTTAGTAACCCATGGACAATGTACCAACTCATGATCCTCGACACCATACTCAAAACATGTACTTGGACCGGCCAAGCAATCTCCCGGATGGTCCTTCCCACACTTGTGGTATGGAGGAGAAGCTTGAACCCAATACCCTTACCATTCCTTTGAACACATGGATAGTCAACAATCTTGTGGCCCATTTTGCCATACCTAAAGCATGCACCCCCGTTCCTCAGACATGTACCATATTGATTACTCCCATATTTTGGGCACCTAGGACGGGTCATGCCACCATTTCCATTGTGCTTAGCATATGGGAGCCTCCCTTTAACTTTCTCCCTTCTTCTCCCTTCGTTTGAGGCCATGGGGCAACCTCTCATCTTATGCCCAATACCTCCCCACATGAAGCAATCCACAATCCCCACCAAGTACTGTCCTTGATGTTTCTTGCCACACCCTTGACAAGTGGCAAAAAGGGTCCTTTCTTGGGCACTAGTGCATCAGTAGTCTAATTAAAGATGAAGCACCCTCAACTCGGGCTTTCTTGGCCTCTTTCTCCCCCATCTTATCATTTGACCTCTCGGGGGTGCCCACCGTTTGGTTGATTTGGGTTGTTGTAGCTTTGGCCAATATCCATAGAGCATTATCATGAATAGCTTGAGACATGTTCTAAAATGTAATGGCTAAGAATTAGGAATAAGTCTTAGGGGCTCTTAACTCTATCACACGACATAGATCATGAAGAACTAAAACATTTCCTAAAAAGCCTCATAGCCTCCTATTCATAGTTGTGGCGAGCTTCACAACCATGAATAAGACTCTAATCGATGCTATGTGATGGATTTCGAAGACTATTAACAACCTAGTGCTTTGATACCAAGTTTGTCACAACCTAAGACTAAGGCCTAGACATGACACGGCGAATGGGTAACCCAAAGGAATAAAAAGAAAGCCTCTTATCATATCAAGCGCACATCTTTGGTGGCCGAAGCAAAGTAAATACAAAAGAGATATATATAAGGGAAAGGGACTGAGGGAAGTATTTGATAATCATAATATACTCAAGAGTCAAGCTCAAAGCGTAAGTACATCAATTATTCCAACAACACCTCTAACATAGATCGAAGTAGGGTCCAAGACACTTTCTGGGTTCACCCTCATAGTATTAACTGTTCAACATAAAGAAGTCTTAGAGATAGAAAGAGAAAGTAGATAGTGTCCCCAAATTTGAGGACTCACCAAGCTTATATTCGAATAATTGTACTAGCCACGTGGAGGATGATCAAGTGGAGCTCCGATCCCTACATGGTAATATTATGTAGGCAGAGAGTATATGATAATACGTTTTTATATACTAAGTATGGAGGATGCAATGCAATAAAGACATAGGCAACATAGACAAGATGCATACTCATAAGCAAAGGATAATTGTAGTATCAATATGACATGCCTGATCGATGTTTGAGTTAAAATATGTTTGTAAATCATATAGCTTGATAATATAGTTACATGCGTAGGAAGAGACCATACCACATAGTTCAAGCATCCCATTACTTGAACTCCAAGGCATACCACCCCCTTGGAAGGTGATTGAGATACATAACCCTCAACGTGGTAGTATGAGCATACCACCCCCGATAAGGTGATTGAGACTTGGTGTCTTCTCAACAAGGTGATTGAGGCTTGGCACCCCCTCAACAAGGGTATCGAGGCAATATATCCCCTCGACAAGGCGATTGAGACTTGCCACACTCTCAACATGGTGACTGAGGTATGACACCCCCTCAACAAGGTGATCGAGACTTGATACCCCTCAATAAGGTAATTGAGGCATGAAACCCACTCAACAAGGTGATTGAGCCATGATACCCTCTTAACAAGGTGATTGAGGCATGACACCCCCTCAAGAAGATGAGACCAACTTAAAACACCATAGACACTTTTCAAGAATTCAACAAATATATACATACCTTTCATCATCATAAAGTCACTTGGCTCATAAGCGATGCAATAGACCATCGATAGTTCAAGAATCCTCAACAAGACATTTTATCAAATACTTGGCAAGTGTATAATCTTAGTTCAAAATCATGCAATTCAAGAGTGAAATCATGTGAGAAAACTAAATGTAAATCAACCAACCAACACTTCGTAACACCCTCATGCAAAATACATCAAGATCCCTCATCAAATCACCTAATAGATCATAGTTTCATAGCTCAAAGCATGCATAGTTAATCAACAATTCATAAAACTATAACATAGTTTATAGTCATAATCCATAATAAATTGTATCCATAAGTAATATACCTTTAAAACATTCAATTTATATAAAAAAGGAAGGTTGGGCACCATGGGTGAAAGAACCCAATGGTTGAAACCCACATACCTCAAACTTGGGTTTCCTTGGTGAAGTCTTGAAGGAGACTTGAGGCTTTAAGAGAATCTTTAAGATCCAAAGTTAGGTTTGAGACCCTAGAAATTTGAATAGAATATTTGGTTAATTGTTGCAGAGGGTCTTGATAGTGTCTTGAATGATATAGTGTTGAAAAATGGCTAAGTATAGGTGTTTTTATGTATAGGAGGGCATGGACCCAAGACCCGAAAGCCTTAGGCAGAAATAAAAAAAAGGGAACAAAATGCATTGATCCGTGCCCCTGGCGCGTCGCGGCCAGTGAACAAATCCTCACTATTTTTCGTAAATTTTAGAAAATGAAACTTTGTTATGGTTGATCTAAAATCAGGGTTATACCCATTTTCCACTCAATGTTTCCTCCTGATCAGGAATGTGATATCAAATTTTTGATATCACGCATGGATTTTTAGATATATGAAAAATAAGATTAAGGGCATTTTCGAGGCATATTTTTGGGGCATTTCAATATCTTTCCCTTGTGAACATTTGTCCCTAAATGTTAAACAAACTTACATTTGAGTAGTAATCATGGAGATTTCAGCCCGACATGAATGCAACAAATACACTTAGACCTCACTTTCAAAAATCTCAACATGAATGTAAAAAATCATCATAATCTTGTTAACATAAATATGAATGCATGACAATGACATACCTGCTAAAACTTAAGACTTGAAATCATAGAAAGGACTTAGTTTCACTATCGCAAGCATGAATAGAATGAAAGAGGTACAGATATCATTTCTTCATGCCGGCTCCTGCTCCCCATGTGACACTTTTGACTTAACGATTCTTCCAAAGGACCTTGATGAGCACTACCTCCTTATTAATCCCCTTTCCAGCTATCCATCCAATATCTCCACCGGGACCTCCTCTTAAGTCAACTCATCCTCCACAACACCCACAACCTTAAAAAGTTCTATAGCACTTCGGCCACCAACACATCTTCTCGACATAGATACATGAAAGACCGAGTAAACCATATCCATTCCGATAGGCAATTCCAACTCATTAGCAACTTTACCCATACTCCTCAACACTCTATAAGGGCCTATAAATCTTAAGCTCAATTCCCTTCTCTTGCCAAACCGGATCACACCTTTCATGGATGAGACTTTCAAGTTAACCCAATCAACAACACAAGCACAACTTATCCACATTAGTACCTAAGGACAACATCTCCCCCTTGGAAGAAAACCTCCACTTCACTATCTTCCACCAAAACATACAACTCTAGCAAGGGCAAATCAAGGTCTTTTTAACTTGACCTCCTCAATCAAGGAAGATTTTGAACCATCAAAACTACTACACTATCATTCTCAACTTTATCCAACCTCATTCCCAACCTAGCCAACCAGTGCACTTCTCTAACCACCTCCTTGTTACCCACAATTCACACTTATCACATCTTGCAAACAACCCCTCATCTTTCAAGATTTGCAACGTTACTCCCAACTGACTCATAAGCTCTTCTTCATTCTGGAAGTACATGAATATACCATTCACAAAAGTACCATAGACATAAAAAGATAGGGTTTAAAGACTTGAATCATGAGATCCATAAACATAGTCGATGCATTAGTCAACCAAATAACTCTACCACGACTCAAAATATTCACTCCTAATCTGAAAAGACATCTAGGGATATCACTTTCCATCACCCTCAGGGGACAAAAAAACCACACTGAAGATCAATCTTAGAAAAATGACTAGCCCATTGTAGTTGACCAAATAAGTCATCTATCCTCAACCATCATATCACGATCTTATGGGTTTCACAATCATTAGAAGCATGACATAAATGTAACCAAACCACCCCAAGACCTCCAAACCCACCATGGCAAGTTCAAAAAAATCACAAGACAAGAATTTATGCAATAAGAACATGAGATACTTCGGATAGACTCCTTTAGCAACGATAGACTCACCAATGGGGGGGAGGGAGGGATCGGGGGCGTAAACACCTAAAAGGTTCACATAACAACTTGGGACACATATGAAGCCAAGTAGAAAACAAAGGAATAATGAAAGAATAAGTGACACCCAGGCCTATCAAAGCATGCACATCAAAATCAAAACCCTTTAACATACCTTTGAAGCATATGCCAAGTCTAGTGACCCCCACTAGTGGGGTATAGTTGCGCATGTCAACGGTCATCCTCATATCCCTTAGCAACCCATGGACAATGTATGGAATCATGATCCTCGGCAGCACACTCAAAACATACACACAAATTGACCAAATAATCTCCCGGATGGTCCTTCCCATACTTGTGGCACGAAGGAGAAGTTTAAACACCAACACCCTTACCCTTCATTTGAACATATGGAAAGTCAACAATCTTGTGGCCCATCTTGCCATGCCCAAAGCATGCACCTATATTCCTCAGACATGTGCCATATTGATTTCTGCCATATATTGCGCACCTAAGACGGGTCATCCCACCATTTCCATTGGGCTTAACATATGAGAGCCTCCTTCAACCTGCATCCGTCTTCTCCCTTCCTTTGAGGTCACTACGAAACCCCTCATCTAATGCCCAACATCGCCACACTTGATGCAATCTACAATCCTCGCCAAGTACCTTCCTTGATATTTCTTGCCATGCCCTTGACAAGTGGCAAAAAAGGTCCTTTTCTTTGGGAACTTGGGCACCAGTAGTCTAGTAGAAGATGAAGCACCTTCAATTAGGGCTATCTTGGCCTTTTTGTCCCCCCACTTATCATTTGAGCTCTCAGGAGTGCCCATCGATCGGTTGAGTTGGGCGGTCATAGCTATGGCCAATATCTATAGAGCATTGTGAACCTCCGTACTGGGAAATATCACCGTCCTGAATAGCTTGATACATGTTCTGAAAAGTAATGGTTAAGAATCAGGAATAATTCTTAGGGAGGACTTAACTCTATCGTATGACATAGTTCATGAAGAAGTGAAACATTTCCTAAAATGCCTCATAGCTGCCCATTCATAATTGTGGCGCACTTCACAACCATGAATAAGACTCTAATCGATTTGATGTATTGGATTCCGAGGACCATTAACAACCTAGTACTCCAATACCAAGTTTCTCACGACCTAAGCCTAGGTCCTAGACGTGACATGACGAATGGGGAACCCGAAGGAACCCCAAACAAGAATCTTAGCATATCAATCGTACATCCTTGGTCGCAGAAGTAATGTAAATACAATAAGAGATATAAATAAGGGAAAGAGACTAAGGGAAGTCTTTGATAATCATAATATAATCAAAAGTCAAGTTGAAAGCATAAGTACATCAATTATTCTAACAACACCTTTAACATAGATCGGAGTGGGGGCCTAGACACTTTCTGGGCTCACCCTCATAGTATCAAATGTTCAATATAAAGAAGTCTTAGAGAGAGCAAGAGAATGTAGATAGTGTCCACGAACTTGGGGACTCACCAAGCTTATTTTCGAATAATCTCACTAGCCACATGGAGTATGATCAAGAGGAGTTCTGGTCCCTACATGGTAACATCATGTAGGAATAAAGTATGCATTAGTTCATTTGAATATACTAAGTATGTAGGATGCAATGCAACAAGACTATCACGATGCAAAGTAGGGCCTAGATGTGACACGACGCATCGAGAACCTGATGGAACCCCAAGCAAGCCTCTTAACATATCAATACACATCCTTGGTCCTGGAAGCAATTAGACAACAATAAAAGAGTGGTAATAAGGATATAGGGACTAAGGGAAAACCTTCATTTCACAAAACATCAAGAGATTCAAGCTTAGAGCATCATTACATACTTGTCCAACAACACCTCTAAACATAGAACTTAGCGGGAGCCATGACAAACAACCTGGATCACCCTTATAATAGTAACAGTTGGTAATCCAAATACACAAGATATAGTGTAAACATAAGCATGAGAGAAGATAGATATTGTCCCTGAACATGAGGACTCACCAAAAGCTAACTTGGACAATCTATCAAGTGGAGCTCCGGTCCCTACATGGTAATATCATGTAAGCATAGAGTATGCGTTAGTACATCTGAATGTACTAAGTACATAGAATGCAATGCAACAAGAGATAGACAACATAGTCAAAATGCATAAGCATAAGCAATAGATGACATAATAATAATATGGCATGTATGATTAATGCTTAAGTAAATCAAGCATAGTCATAGTCAAGAGATATAAACTTGATGTAGCGTATAAGTATGCTCAACCCTTACACCAACATGCTTGAGAATGGCCAAGTAGTTACCAACTCACCTTATGGTATAACCCCTTTTCAGAGAGTATTTCCGATACCTTTACTTTACGACATAGTCTTTTGGATAGGTATATGAGATTCTTCTTACCTTACGATACAATCCTTTCGGTAAGAGTCATTGTTGATTCTACCTTACGACATGGCTTCATTAGTAGAATTCCTTAAGTATCCTTACCTTATGATAACATTTCTTCGGTAAGAAAGGGGTCTACTTTGCTTACAATATGATCTTATCAGCAAAAGAGATCCTACCTTATGGTATGTCCTTTTTGATAGGTCATCTATACGTTACAATATAATCTTTTTGGTAGGAACTACTAGTCATGCTACATTACGACATAGCCTTTTCGATAGAATGTCTGATACCTTATGATGTAATCTTTTTGATAGGAGTCAAAGAACTAGCTCATCCAACCATCACATTTCAAGCATTAAGAAAGGGCTTGTCAATCTTCTCAACTATACAACAACATGAAACCCAACAATCTACTTGCAATCCCATAGGCACTTTTCATGAATTCAACAAATACCCACATTCATTTTATCATACTAAAGCCACTTGACACAAAAGCCATGCAATAAGCCCTCAATAAGTCAAGAATTCACAACCGGACATTATATCAAACACTTGGCGGGTGTGTAATGCTAGTGTAAGACCATGCAATTCATGAGAGAAATCATGCAAGAAAATCCAATGTAAAACCACCCACCAGTACTTGGTAATACTATCATGCAATCTACATCAAAATCCTTCATCAAATCCTATAATGGACCTTATATTCATAGCTCAAAGCATGTTAAAACAGTCACAATTTCATGTAAACCCCAACATAGTTCATAGTCAAGTTCATAGTAAGTAAAACCCATAAGTAAGTCAACTTAGAAACATGAGAAAGGAAGCTTGGGAACCATGGGTGAAAGGACCCAATGGTTTAAACCCACATACCATGACTTTGGAGAATTCCTTGAAGTAGATTTGAATGGAAGCTTGAAGCTTGGTGAATTCCTTAAGATCTGTAAGAGATTTGGACACCTGATTTTTGAGTGAAATAATAGTCTAAGTGTTAGAGAGGCTTATGGGGAAAGTCTTGAATGATATGAGGGTGAAATATGACTAAGTATATGTATTTTTACATATAGGGAGGTTTAGGACCAAGACACGAAGGCCTTGGACCAAAAAGGAAAAAATTTGGACATAAAATATTACACTGGCGCGCCCTGGCCGCGTCGCGCCCTGCTCATTGTTTTCGCTCATTGAAATTTTGGATTTTGCTATGGTTGCTCTAAAATTAGGGTTAGACCCAATCCCTACTCAATTTTCCCTCCTAAAAAGGAATATGAAGTCGGATTTTCAAAGTAACACACAGATTCTGAGATATATAGAAATTACGATTTTGGACACTTCCGAGACACATTTTCGGACACTTTTTGGTGTCATTTCAATATCTCCCCCTTGCGAACATTCATCCCCAAATGTCAAAGAAATGTACATAAGAAGAGTAATCATGAAGAAATCAGCCCTACCAAGAATGCAACAACAGATTTAAAACACCATTTTTAAAATCTCAACATAAGTGTAAAAATCATCAGGAACTTTTCAACATAAACATGAATGCATGCAAATGACATAGGAGCTGAAACAAAAGATTTGGAACCATAAAGAAAAGGACTTGATGCATTATCATAAGCTTGAATAGAATGAAGGAGGTATGGATATTGGTTTTCCATGCCCGCTCCGGCTTTTCGAGAGATATTTTCGACTTAACGATTCTTCCAAAGGAGCTTGATGAATACTACACCCTTATTAATCAACTTTTCCACCCTTCCAACCAATACCTCCACTGATACCTTTTCCAAAGCCAACTTATCCTCCACAATATTCATAACTTCAAAGAGTTCTATAGAATTAAAGTCACCAATGCATCCCCTCATCCTAGAAGCATGAAGAACCAGAGAAACCATCACCATGCCCATAGGCAAATCCAACTCGTATGCGACCACACCAATCCTCCTCTACAATCTATAAGGAATCACAAACCATGAACTTAATCCTCTTTCTTGCCAATCCGAACCACACCCTTCGTGGGTGGGATTTCCAAGTGAACCCAATCATCAACACAAGCACACATGGCCTACCTTAGTATTTAACGACACCATCTCCCCCATGGGAGAAAACCTCCACCGAACCATCTCTCACCAAAGACTCCACCTCCTCAACCAATGAAGATTAAGAACCCTTAGCCACCACTACACCACCATAGTCAACCTCTTCCAACCTAACTCCCAATTCAACCAACCATTGGACCTTCCTAGCCACCTTTTTGGCACCATCATCAACACATGCTAAGCTATCCATAAACACCCTACTTGGGGCTTCGACCCCAATATTAGTCTTACCAAGGTGACAATGCACACTCATATCACCATTCTTAAGGAGCTCTAACCACCTTCTTGTTATCCACAACTCACACTTATCATATCTAGCAATCATCCTTTCATCCTACCAAGACTTGCGACACTACCCCCAAATGACCCATAAGCTCTAAATAAATCAATGCTCCATCACTATAGGCCACCACAAGAATGCCAAGGTAGAGTTTTAAGACCCTATTCATGAAACCCATAAACATAGCCGGTGCATAAGTCAACCAAACAACTCTTCCACAACTCAAAATGCTCACTCTTAGTCCAAAACGACCCCTAGGGATATCACCTACCCTCATCCTCACTTGGGAATCCAAACCGAATCGAAGATCAATCTTTAGAGAAGTGACTAACCCAATTTAAGTTGGCAAATAGATCATCTATCCTTTACCATCATATTACAACCTTACAGGTTCTACAATCATTGAAAGCATGATATACATGTAGTCAAATCACCCCAAGACCTCCAACCCATCAAACGAAATTCAACCAAGATCACAAGACAAGACTCTATGCAATAAGAACATGGATCAACCCTTATAAGCCTTTCTAGCACAAAGTAGACTCTCATAACCAAGTCTTACCAGTAACAAAATGAATAATGGAAGAAATAGTGACTCCCTAAACTATCAAAGCATGCACAACAAAAATCAAGAAAACCCTTAACATACTGGTAGCATCATTGGGCACTTCATCCCATCCTTGCCTCATTTGAAGTGCATATCGATTGCGTCTTGTCGCACCCCCTTGATCAACATCAATATCTTTACCCTTATTTTGAGTATATGGACAATTCAGAATTTTGTGGGCCATCTCACCATACCCAAAGCATAAACCCATGTTTCTCCAACATCTGCCACCATCCTTCCTTCCACATTTTGGGCATCTAGGACGAGAAACCATCTCACCACCTTCTTGAAGCCTTGAGTTAGGTACCCCTTCCTTGGAAACCCTCTTGTTTGAAGCACTAGGGGAACCTTGCTGAAACCGCTCACCCTCAAATCGAGTCCTATTGAACTTTCCACTTCTTTTATTCCTAAGTTTCTCCCTCTCAAGGTTTTCAGGAAAGGTCATGAGCCGAGATAAATCCATATCTCTTATAAGCGTCATGGTACGACACTCTTTAGTAACCAAATCGGATACCCTCATCACAAACTTGTTCATCCTTGACCTAGGATCGACCACCAAATGTAGAGTATACTTGGAAAGCTCGTTGAACTTGAGGGTATATTCCCTCACACTCATGGAATCTCGCTTAAGGTTAATGAACTCCATAATTTTAGCCTCTCTCAACTCAAGAGGGAAGAATCGATCGAGGAAGGTGGCTTTGAACTCCTCCCAAGGAACAACATCATGGCTTCCCCTCTCCACCTTCCATTACACAAACAAAATTTTACCTACACCTTTTAGTTGATAAGCCGCTAGATCTGCCTTTTCCTCCAAACCTACACCTATCATAGATATTACTTATACACCTCATATATGAATTCTTGGGGGTTTCTCATCCATCTTAGATCCGTGGAACTCCGGTAGGTTCATCCTTGTAAATTTCCTCACCCTAGAGGCCGGAGTAGGAGCATAAGGGGATTGGGCTCCTCAGTTGATTTGATTAGTAATGGTATGGGCCAGCATGGTTATAGCATTCCAAAACTCGACCTCGGTAGCTTCTCCACCTTGAGGAGCTTGAGGTGCGGGGTAGGCCGGTTGTCCCTCGGGAATACGAGCACTTCTTCCTCTTGGGATAGGCATGATCTAGCAAAGCAAAGAACAATCTTTAGGAGGGGGAACCTCACCTTAATTCCTATAGAATGACATAGAGTGAGAAGAAGGGAAACATTTCCTAAAACACCTTATAGCCTCCCACTAATAGTTGTAGTGCGTTTCACAACCATGAATAAAACTCTAATAGACGTGGTGTGTTGGACTCCGAGGACCATTAACAACCTAGTACTTTGATACCAAGCTTGTCACAACCCAAACTAGGGACTAGATGTGACACGGTACATGGGGAACTCGAAGAAACCCAAAGCATGCCTCTTAACATATCAATACACATCCTTAGTTACGGAAGCAATTAAACAACAATAAAAGAGTGGTAATAAGGGCATAGAGACTAAGGAAAAATCTTTATTGCATAAAATATCAAGAGAGTCAAGCTTATAGCATCATTACATACTTGTCCAACTATATCTTTAAACACAGAACTTGCGGGGGCCAAGACAAACAATCGGGCTCACCCTCATAATAGTGACAATTGTTGATCCAAATATACAAGTAAGAATGAGAGAAGATAGATATTGTCCTTGGATATGAGGACTCACCAAAAGATAACTTGGACAATCCGTCTAGCTACATGGAGGAGGAGGATGGTCAAGTGAAGCTCCAGTCCCTATATGAGAATATCATGTTTGCATAGAGTATGCGTTAGTATGTTTGAATGTACTAAGTATGTAGGATACAATGCAATACGTGATAGACAACATAGTCAAAATGCATAAGTATAAGCAATAGATGACATAATAACAATATGGCATGTATGATCAATACTTAAGTAAATCATGCTTAGTCATAGTCAAGAGATGTAAGCTCAATTTAGAGTATAAGTATGCTCAACCCTTAAACCAACATGCTTGAGAATGGCCAAGTAGTTACCCACTCACCTTATGGTATAGCCCCTTTTCGGAGAGTATTGTCGATACCCCTAATTTACGACATAGCCTTTTGGATAGGTAGTATGAGATTCCTCTTACCTTATGATACAATCCTTTTGGTAAAAGTCATAGTTCATTCTACCTTACGGTATGACCACATCGATAGAAGTCCTTAAGTATCCTTACATTACGATATAATCTCTTTGGTAAGAAGGGGGTGTACTTGCCTTACGATATGATCTTCTCGGCGAAAGAGATCCTATCTTATGGTATGTCCTTTTCGATAGCTTTTCCATACCTTATGATATAGTTTTTTCAGCAGGAACTACTAGTCATGCTACATTATGTCATATCCTTTTCGATAGAATATCTAAACCTTATGATATAATCTTTTCGGTAGGATTAAAAGAACTAGCTCATCCAACCATCACATTTCAAGCATCAAGAAAAGGCTTCTCAACCTTTTCAAGAACACAACAACATGAAACTCAAATAATCTACTTGCAAACCCATTGGTACTTTTCATAAATTCAACACATACCCACATTCATTTCATCATCCTAAAACCACTTGACTCATAAGCCATGCAATAAGCCCTCAGTAACTCAAGAATGCATAATCGGACATTTTATAAAACACTTAATGGATGTGTAATGCTAGTGTAAAACCATGTAATTCTAGAGTGAAATGATGCAAGGAAATCCAATGTAAAACCACCCACAAATACTTGGTAATACCATCATGCAATATACATCAAAATGCTTCATCAAATACCACAATGGACCTTAGATTCATAGCTCAAAATATATTAAAATAGTCACAATTTCATGAAAAGCCCAACATATTTCATAGTCAAATTCATAGTAAGTAAAATCCATAAGTAAATCAACTTAGAAACATGAGATTTAGGTAAAAGGAAGCTTGGGCACCATGGGTTAAAGGACCCGATGGTTAAAACCTACATACCTTGATTTTGGAGAATTCCTTGAAGTAGATTTGAATGTAGGCTTGAAGCTTGGATGAATTACTTAAGATCTGAAAGAGATTTGGACACTTGATTTTTGAGTGAAATAATAGTCTGTGTTAGAGAGGGTTTTGGGGAAAGTCTTGAATGATATGAGGATGAAATATGGGTAAGTATAGGTATTTTTAATTGTGGAAAGGTTTAATCCCAAGACCCAAAGGCTTTGGATCGGAAAGGGAAAAATTTGGTGACAATAATACACTGGCGTGCCCTAACCGCATCACGCTAGGGGTGCGCCTGCTCACTATTTTTTGGTCACTTTAAAATTTCAGATTTTGCTACAGTTGCTCTAAAATTGGGGTTAGACTCATTTCCTGTTCAATTTTTACTCTTCAAAAGAACATGAAGTCAAAGTTTCAAAATGATGAATGGATTTTGAGATATATGAAAATTACGATTCTGGGCACTTTCGAGACACATTTTCGAGCAATTTTTGGGGTCGTTTCAAAGACATAGGCAATATAGACAAGATGCATAATCATAAGCAAAGCAAAATTATAGTATCCATATGGCATGCATGACCGATGCTTGAGGTAAAACATTCTTGTAAATCATATATAGCTTGCAAATATAGTTACATGCATAGGAAGAGACTATACCACATAGTCCAAGCATACCATTACTTGAACTCCAAGGCATACCACCACCTTGGAAGGTAATTGAGGTACATACCCCTCAACGTGGTAGTATGGGTATACCACCCCCGACAAGGTGATTGAGACTTGGCACCCTTTCAATAAGGTGATTAAGGCTTGGCACCCCCTCAACATGGTGATAGAGGTATGATACCCCCTCAACAAGGCGATTGAGACTTGGAACCATCTCATCAAGGTGATTGAAGCTTGGAAACCCCTCAACAAGGTGATTGAGGCATAATACTCCCTCGATAAGGTGATTGAGGCATGACACTCCCTTAAAAAGGTGATTGAGACACGACACCTTCTCTACAAGGTGATTGAGGCATGGGACCCCCTCAAAAAGGTGAGACTAACTTGCAACACTATAGATACTTTTCATGAATTAAATACATATATACATTTCTTACATCATCATAAAGTCACTTGACTCATAGGCCATGCAATAGACCATCAATAGTTCAAGAATCCTTGACAAGACATTTTATAAAACACTTGATGAGTGTGTAATGCTAGTTCAAAATCATGTAATTCAAAAGAGAAGTCATTTGAGAAAACTCAATGTAAATCAACCCACCAACACTTGGTAACACCCTCATGCAAAGTACATCAAGATCCCTCATCAAATCACCAAGTAAATAATAGTTGCATATCTCAAAACGTGCATAGTTAATCAACAATTCATAAAACCCCAACATAGTTTATAGTCATAATCCATAATAAATAGTATCCATCAGTAATACAACTTGAAAACATGTAATTTATATAAAAGGGAAGTTTGGACACCATGGGTGAAAGAGCCTAATGTTTGAAACCCATAACCTCGAACTTGGGTTTCCTTGGTGAAGTCTTGAAGGAGACTTGAAGCTTGAAGAGAATCCTTGAGATCCAAAGTTAGGTTTTAGACCCTAGAAATTTAAATGAAATATTTTGGTTAAGTGTTTGAGAGGGTTTTGAGAGTGTCTTGAACGATATAGAGTTGAAAAATGGCTAAGTATAGGTGTTTTTATGCATAGGAGGGCATGGACCCAAGACCGGAAAGCCTTAGGTCAAAATAAGAAAAACTTGGAACAAAATGCACTGGTCTGCGCCACTGTTACGTCGCGACCTGGGCACAGATCCTCACTGATTTTCATAAATTTTGGAAAATGAAATCTTTCTACGGTTGCTCTAAAATCGGGGTTATATCCATTTCCCACTCAATTTTTCCCCTTGATCACGAATATGAAGTTGGATTTTTGATATCATGCACCAATTTGAGGTATATGGAAATTACAATTATGGGCTTTGTCGGGGCACAGTTTTGGTGCGTTTGAAGAAATTAGATGAATTTAATTCCACTCGGATCAATGTTCGACTTTACACTTCGAAAGACAAAATTAAAGTTTTGTCGTTTAATAGCCAAGTTGGCTTATTAACCAAAAGACAAAAATCAAAGTCTTGTCATTTTTATAGCTCGAGTTATTCATATCATATCCGAGGGTCCTGTCTACCATACCCCTCATAGGTTGACTTATTATTCGCCTAAAATGTGATGTAAAAGAAATGTAAAATCTAACATCCTTAAAAGTACCTATCGTTCTATCTCAAGGTTCAAAAGGAATTGAAATTCTAATTTGGATAAGTTCTAGACTAAGAAACTCTAGGGCTCCTAATTAGACTTCTCATCACAACAAAATACATAGGATGATCATTTAACATGTAAAGTCTCGGATAAGCCTTTAAACCCGTTAACATGCTCGGGAACACAAATAAGCAGTGCAAAGGCCTAAATTTGCTAAGTGTATGTCACTAGTCACACAAAAAGAACACTTGAAAACATACTTAATTAAGCAAAATATTTTTGAACCTTGTTGAAACATTAACATATTGAATGTTTTTATTCAGGCCTATAGTCATAATTGATGTGTTGTCAAAATAAAACATATTTGATGCATAAAACTTAGGATTTTGTCTGTTATCAAAGTCACATTTGTGGTTTTTGATATGTTTTTCTGTTTGTTTTTGCAGAAAAGAAGGTTGGCATGACATTTGGAAGCAATTATAGACTTTTATGATTTTTGAAGGCTTACGAGATCCTCTACGAGTTGTAGAGCCAGCACGAGTCATAGAGTGAGTTTCGTAGGGACTTCCAGTGATGAATGAAAGTTTGAAGTTCAGCTATACGAGACCCCTATACGAGTCGTAGATCACTCTGCGAGTTGTACAAAGGGGTTTCATGAAGATTTCTAGAAAAGGACCATATGGTGATAATGAAGTCTACGAGAAGGCGATACGAGTTGAATATCAGACTTGACTCGTAAAGAGGATCCATAGTAGTGATGTCCAAGATTCAAGAAGATTAACATGATACCCGGATTACAACTCATAAAACCTTTCATGAGTCGTAACTGCGTGTTGTAGGGTCCACCGACTTGTTTTTCTACTTTTTAGGACTTATTTGTAAATACTATAAATAGTATAATTAGGTTATTTTTATTAAGAAGTACAACATAATAGAATAGAGAATGTCATTAGAGCACTTTTTAGGGTTTTATACTCGGAGACTAAATATTAGAGAGGATAATACACTTGTGGATTCATTGTATCTTTCAACCTTGTGATTCTCAATACATATTGAGTTTGCTTGTTCTTCGGTCTATTTGGATAAGAGATTAATTATGTTTTTTCAATTCATATTTTCTTTATCTAACCATAGCATAAGTAACTAAACCTAGAACTTGGGGTTGTGGGAACCATGAAGACCTAATCAAATAGACCCAGATAATTTGCAATTCTTGGAATGTATATTTACATTTGTTAATTAATTCTCCTGCATATTTCATAGTGGTGGCCAACATTAGAACTTAACTAGTGTTACCTTCTAGATCCAGGTGGTAATGAATAGGAAAAGAAATTGATTAACAGAATTGGATGATGTGTTCTCGTCTAATCAACCAAATTACACCAAGGGGAGACTGACTGGGACTATAGGTAATGGTTAATATTGCACACTATGGAGATAGGATGAGTCACATAGTGAAATTCGCCTCTCACCTTTGACCAAAGGGCATGGTGAACTTAAATTACCATTCTATATGCTATACTCCAGTCAAGAATTGGATTATCCAGGAATATTGAGTTGGTGAATCATGGGGAACACAATTTCCCAAGTTTCACTTCATTATTGATTGTCTCTTGTGTTAGTTAGATTAGTTTAATTTCTTATCAATCATTTTAACCCCCCTCCCCCAGGAATTGAGTTAGTTAATACTTGAATTGTTTATTGGTGAATCGATTTGGAAAGTCTCCTTATTCTCTATGAGATTTGACCCTAACCTTGGTTAGGTTTTACATTTGACAACAACCGCTTTATCCTTTAAAAGAGAGGTGTAACTTAGGCGTGCTCAAAGATTATGCACCATTGTCGGGGAATATGATGAGGCTTTGATTGAATTCACAAGTATTGTAATTCAAGTATTAATTTCTTAGTTCCCTTGTATTTTACTTTTTCTTTTGTTTTTTGTTTTGTTACTTTGCAGGGTATACTAGGTATTGTACGCCTAATACAAGGAGTCAAGAAATTCCCTTAGGTCCAATTGATTTAGAGATCCAATTAATTACAAGAAGAATGACTCAAGCAAATGCCAATATTGCGGTTATTGAAGTTATGAATCAGAATGCTGATGTTGATGATAGGGATGTAAGCCCACCTCCTTTGGAGAATGTTCCATAGCCCAGGGATTTCAATGAAAATGCTTATCGGTGGAACCAGTGTAGATTGAACCCTATGGCTATGGGTGTTACTGGGCCTGTTGTGTTGCCACCACTACCAGCCGACACAAAGTTTACTATTTCTAGTGGGTTGCTCCAAATGCTCCAAAATAGTGGGTTATTTGCTGGTCTACCATCTAAGAATCCACATAGCCATTTTCATAATGTTGTATTTGTTTCCAAGAGCGTTCTGGCAACACAGAATCTGTCTATGGATGATGTGGGGCTTCATGTCTTCCCATTTTCTCTTACAGGCAATGTTGCATCGTGGCTATCGAAACTTCCACAGAGTTTAATCACCAGTTGGGTAGAGTTGCAGAGGGATTTTTTAGCAAGGTTCTTTGTCAGGTTTAACATGTTTAAGATGAGCAACCAAATCATTAACTTTCAGCAATTCAATAGTGATTCACTCATTTCTACATGGGAGCGGTTCAATGGATGCTTGAGGAGTGCTCCAGGCCATAACATTTTAGACACAAAACTAGTAGAGAATTTCTATCGAGCACTAAACACAGATAGTCAAGAATATACCAATGTTCTTATGGGAGATTCAGTCTTAGGGAAATCATTTGCAAAATTTGTTGAATAGATAGACAAGGTGGCTGATCTTCACCGTGTTTATAGACATGTATGTGAGCAACTAACTAGCCATATGGATGTCTCTGATAGCAGTTCAGAGCAAGCAAAAATAACTGTAGAGATCTTTCAATGCTTGCTCAAAACAGAGCCAATCTAGAGATGCTAATGAAACAAAAGCAAGGTCAAAACACTCTAGAGGGTAATCAGGGAAGCCACCATAGTAAGGATGTGGCCACAAGGAAGAGAGTGCTAGGAGCAGCTGGTTCATGCTACTGCACAACCATTATAAGGGTAATAGAAATTCTAGAGTTTACGATATGCTTGCCCAGCTGATAAAAAGGGCAGATACATAAGATGAGATGTTGAGAGATATTAAGTTCTATATTATCAATATAAACGACAAAGTTGATCAACATTATGTGGCAATTCAACAGCTTAATAGCTAATTCAGACTTGTATAAACACAATTAGCTCCGATTTAGAGTCGCATGATGAACAAGGAAAATTGTGGTGACAAGAATTCACCAAATATTTAGGAAGTCTAATGAAACGACCCCAAAAGTGCCCAAAAATATGCCTCAAAAGTGCCCATAATTGTAATTTTCATATATCTCAAAATTCGTATGTGATATCAGAAGTATGACTTTATATTCGTGATCAGGGTGAAAATTAAGTAGTGAATGGGGCTAACCCTAAATTTAGAGCAACCCGTATTACAATTAGAAAATCCAAAAATGATGAATTCTAGTGTTGATCCGCGTCCTTGGCGCGACACGACTGGGGTGCGGACTAGTGTTATTTTTGGCCAGTTTTTGTTGTTTGGTA
Organism: Solanum ossicruentum; assembly: GCA_025774065.1. NCBI lineage: Eukaryota > Viridiplantae > Streptophyta > Magnoliopsida > Solanales > Solanaceae > Solanum > Solanum ossicruentum. The sequence continues at coordinate 11,396 of JAOTQR010081929.1, read as the reverse complement.
CAAGGCCTTTGGGTCTTAGGCCTAAGTCTTCTCATGCATAAAAATGCCTATACTTAGCCATATTTCAACACCATATCATACAAGACATTTCCAATACTCTCCTAAACACTTGGACAAATATTTCACCCAAAATTCAAGTGTCAAACCTCACTCCAGATCTTAAGGAGTTCACTCAACCTTCAGATTCTCATCTAAATCTTCATCATGGAATTCCCTAAAGTTGAGGTATGTGGGTTTCAACTATTGGGTCTTTTCACCCATAGTTCCCAAGCTTCCTTTTTACATAAATTACATGTTTCTAAATTGATTTTACTTATAGGTCTCTTATTATGAATTTGACTATGAACTATGTTGGGGTTTTGTAAAAGTGTGACTGTTTATGCATGTTGTGAGCTATGAATCTAAGATCTATGATGAGTTTCGGGGAGGGGTTTCAATGTATTTTTCAAGGTGGTGTTACCAAATGTTGGTGGGTTGATTTACTTCAAGTTTTCTTATATGATTTCACTCTTAATTGCACGATTTTAAACTAGTATTACACACCTACCAAGTATTTAATAAAATGTGTGGTTTAAGGTTCTTGAGCTGTTGATGATTCATTGCATGACCTATGGCTTGAATGACTTTATGATAATGAATGGAAGGTATATATGTGTTGTTTTCATGGAAAATATCTATAGTGTTGCAAGTTGACCACATTCTATGCCTCAATCACCATGGATGGCGGGATGTGACTACCATCAACCAATTAAGGGGTTGATACCTCAATCACCATGGATGGTGGGTATGACCACCATTAAGAAATTGAGGGATTGATATCTCAATCACCATGGATGGCAGGGTGTGACCACCATCAACCAATTAAGGGCTTGATACCTCAATCACCATGGATGATAGGTTGTGACAATCCATCATAATATTGACCCCTTCCTACATATGTAATATGTTTTATATAATCATGTTTACTTCAAGTATCACTCATGCATGCCATATTGCTATATATTCCTTTATTACCTAATTATGCGCTTTGATTATATTGCTTATCTCTTGTTACATTACATTCTACATACTTAGTACATTCAGACATGCTAACACATACTCTATGCCTACATGATATTACCATGTAGGAACTGGAGCGCCTCACGATCATCCTCATCCTCCATGTGGCTAATACTATCTTCTCAAAGCAAGTTTCGTGAGTCCTCAACTCTGTGGATGATATATCTTGTTCATATGTTATGCAAAGACTCTTTTATCTATTTGTATGCTTTTGACTCTGAGGGTGAGCCCGAAAAATTGTCTTGGCCTCAGCTCAACTCTAAGTGTAGAGGTGTTGTTGGATAAGTTATGTGATGATGCTATAAGCTTGATTTTCTTTGACTGTTTGATTTTTCATGATATGAAAAGCTTCCCTTAGTCTCTTTGCTCTTATTTCTATTCTCTTATTGTTATTTAATTGCTTTCACGATAAAGGATGTGTAGTGATATATTAAGAGGCTTGATTGGGTTCCGTTCGGGTTCCCCATTCGTCATGTCACATCTAAGCCCTTGGCTTGGGTCATGACAAACTTGGTATCAGAGCACTAGGTTGTTAATGATCCTCGTCAACCAACACATCTCATCAATTTGAGTGTTATTCATGGTTGTGTTGTGCACCACAACTATGAGTAAGAGGTTGTGAGATGTTTTAGGAAATGTTTTCCTTCTTCATGATCCATGTCGTGATATAGAAGTTAGGTAAGCTTTCCCCTCTAACAAATGTTCTTTGCCATTTTTAGATCATTACTAACATAGGAGGAAGAAGTGCTCGCACATCCAAGGGACAATCGGCTCATGGAGAGCTCTGGGATGCTTTCACCTTGCTATCTCAAGCCATGGCTAATGAAGTCAATCAAGGGGCCCAAGCCCCTTATATTCCCACTCTGGCATCTCGCGAGAGGGACTTTATGAGGATGAATCCACCAAAGTTTTATGGATCTAAAGGGGATGATGATGCTAAAAAATTTGTTGATGAGGTGTACAAAGTGTTGGCTATTATAGGTATGAGATCAGAAGAGAAGGAGGAGTGGGTGGCTTACCAACTCAAAAGGGTTTCTCAAATTTGGTATACTCAATGGAAGGAGGAGAAGGGGCTCAACCATATGATTCTTTAGGAGGAATTTAAGGCTGCTTTCCTTTATCGATTCTTTCCTCTTAAGCTTAGAAAGGCCAAAATGATGGAGTTCCTGAATTTAAAGCCAGAATCTATGAGTGTGAGGGAGTATGCCATCAAGTTCAACCAACTCTCTAAAAATGCTTTACATTGGTTGCCGATCTGAGGTCTAGAATGAATAAGTTTGTGATAGGTGTATCCGATTTGGTGAATGAGGAGTGTCATGTCATTATGTTGATTAGTGACATGGACTTGTCCCGCCTTATTACTTATGAAGAACAATTAGATGGGGAATATTGAGAAAGAGTAGGGGTAATGAGGCCAAGAGGGCCTATTTTGATGATATGTTCCAAGAGCCCAAGGGTGGCCGGATTCACTAAGGCCAAGGGTCTTCTCATGTACCTAGTGGAAGATTTTCTAATGACTACCCAATACCCCAAGGAGGTAGTGGTGTCGTGCCTAGAATTATGTGCCCAAGATATGGTAGAGACCATGATGGCCCATGTTTGAGGGACACTAATGCTTGCTATAATTGTGGGGAAGTGGGTCACACTAAGGTTGATTGACCTCGGAATCAAAACAAGGGTAAAGATGTTCGTCCATAACGCAGGGGTGCTAATGCGGTTCCTTTGGGGAGAGGAGGCCAACACGGAAGTGCCCTAAGGCACAATCAGTTCTATGAACTCCAAGGGAGACAAGGGGTTGATGAGGTGCCCGATGTCATTATCGGTATGTTAAAAGTCTTTGATCTTGATGTGTATACATTGATAGCCCTAGGTGTCACTCTTTCTTTTATTACTCCTTTTGTTGCCAAAAAGTTTCATATTGAGCCCGAATTGTTGTGTGAATCTTATGAGGTGTCTACTCCCATTGGTGCATCTATTGTTGCTAGAATGGTCTATAGAAATTATCTTGTTTGCATTTTGCATAAAATATTGCCTTGTGATATTTTTGAGTTGGATATGGCAGATTTTGATATCATTCTTGGGATGGGTTGGTTGCTTGCATATTATGTCTCTATTGATTGTAGAACCTATAGGGTCAAATTTCAATTCCTAAATGAACCCACCCTAGAGTGGGAGAGTCATGATGTGGTGGTCAAGGGTAGGTTATCTCTTGCATTAAAGCCTAAATGTTGATCTCTAAGGGGTATCTCTATCACCTTGTGAGGGTTAGGGATGTTGAGTACAAAGTCCTCCCTATAGAGTTGGTTCTGGTGGTTAGTGAATTTCTTGATATCTTTTTAAATGACCTTCCTGGTGTTCCTTCAGAGAGGGAAATAGACGTCGGTGTAGAATTCCTTCTGGAAACTCAACTCATTTCTATTCCCCCTTATTGTATGTCCCGGACGGAGTTAAAAAGGATTGAAGAAGCAATTGAGGGACTTGTTGGAAAAGGGTATTATTAGTCCTAGTCAATCACCTTAGGGTGCACTGGTATTGTTTGTAAAGAAGAAGGATGGATCCCTTAGAATGTGTATTGACTACCAACAACTTAATAGAGTCACCATCAAGAATAAGTATCCTCTACTAAGGATCGATGATTTATTTGACCAACTTCAGGGGCTAGTCACTTCTCTAAGATTTATCTTCGGTCCGGGTATCATCAAGTGAAGGTGAAGGAGTGTCACATTGAAAAAAGGCCTTCCAGACTAGGTCTGTACATTATGAAGTTGTGGTTATGTGTTTTGTGTTGACCAATGCACCGACCATCTTCATGGTTCTTATGAATGAGATCTTTAAACCCTACCTTGATTTGTTTGTTGTCATTTTCATTGACCATATTTTGATCTACTCTCATGTGAGGAGGAACATATGGGTCATTTGAGGGTAGTGCTACAAAAATTGATGGAAGAGAAGTTGTATGCTAAGTATGGGAAGAGTGAATTTTGGTTGAAAGAGGTTGCCTATCAAGGTCATATGGTTTCGAAGGATGGTATTAAGGCAGATTCTAAGAAAATGGAGGTGAATAGAAATTGGCCTAGACCTTTGACTCCATCGGACATTAGGAGTTTCTTAGGCTTAGTGGGTTAGTACCGAAGGTTTGTGAATGTATTCTCTCTATTGTTTCTCCCATGACTAAGTTGACCCAAAAGAAGGCTAAATTTGTGTGGACCAATGAGTGTGAAAAGTGTTTCCAAACATTGAAGGATAAACTTGTCTCCGCTCCTATCTTGTCCCTACTGGAAGGGTTGGAAGGGTTTGTTGTGTATTGTGATGCCTTCCCAATAAGTTTGGGCTATGTTTTGATAAAAATGGTTAGGTGATAGCTTATGCCTCTAGGAAACTTAAGGTGCATGAAAAGAATTATCCTACTCATGATCTTGAATTGGCCTCCATGGTACTTTCTTTGAAAATTTGGCATCATTATTTTGTATGGAGTGCATGTTGATGTGTTTAGGGATTGTAAGTGTCTCCAATGTGTGTTCACTCAAAAAGATCTCAACTTGAGGCAACGAAGGTGGTTAGAGCTTCTTAAGGATTATGATATGAGTATGCATCATTATCCCGGTAAGTCTAATGTTGTGGAGGATGCTTTGAGTAGGGTGTCTATGCATAGCCTAGCTCATGTTGATGATGGGGGCAAAGAGGTGGCTAGGGAGGTTCATCGGTTGGCTAAATTGGGGGTTAGGTTGGAAGAGGTTGATAATGGTGGTATTGTGGTTGTTGATGGTTCAAAATCTTCCTTGGTTGATGAGGTAAAAGCAAAGCAAGATCTTGACTTCTCCTTGTTAGAATTGAAGGCCTTGGTGAGAGAGGGCAAGGTGGAGGTTTTCTTCCAAGGGGGAGATGGTGCCCTTAGATACCAAGGTAGGTTGAGTGTTTGTTATGTGGATGACTTGAGAAAGAGGATTCTTGATGAGAACTCATAATTCTTCTTATTCAATTCACCCCGGTTCTACCAAGATGTATAGAGATTCGAGGGATGCGTTTTGGTGGGGAGGTATGAAGAAAGACATTGCCAAATTTGTATCCATGTAATAATTGCCAACAAGTCAAAGCCGAACACCAAAGTCGGGTTGCCTAACCCAAGAAATAGAGATTCCTACTTAGAAGTGGGAGGAAATTAACATGGATTTTGTGGTTGGGTTGCCTAAGACTAGAAAGTGTTTTGATTCTATTTGGGTTGTAGTTGATAGAATGACTAAGTCGACTCATTTCCTAGCGGTTAAGACTACTTATGGGGCTGAAGAGTATGCTAGGTTGTACATTCATGAGTTGGTTAGATTGCATGGAGTGCCCTTGTCTATCATATCGGATCGTCATGCACAATTCATTTCTTACTTTTGGAGGTCCTTCCAAAGAGGCCTTGGTACCAAAGATAAGCTTAGTATGGCCTTTCACCCTCAAACGGATGGCTAAGCCTAAAGAACTACCCAAACTTTTGAGGATATGCTTAGAGCATGTATTTGGAGCTTAAGGGTAGTTGGGATGATCATCTTCCATTGATTGAGTTTGCTTATAATAATAGCGATCATTCTAGCTTGGTATGGCTCCTTTTGAGGCCCTTTATGATATATGTTATAGGTCCCCAGTTGGATGGTTTGAGGTAAGGGAAATGGCTTTGTTGGGCTCGGATCTGGTCGGATGCTATGGAGAAGGTAAGATTGATTAGGAAAAGATTGACGATAGTCCAAAGTCATCAAAAGTCTTATGTCGATATGAGGAGAAGGGATTTTGAATTTAAGGTTGGTGATTGGGTCGATTTGAAGGTTTCACCCATGAAAGGTGTGGTTCGATTTGGTAAAAAGGGTAAATTGAGTCCAAGATATGTGGGTCCTTATAGGGTGTTGAGGAGTAAGGTAGCCTATGTGCTGGAGTTGCCTAGTGAAATGGACTTAATTCATCTGGTCTTTCATGTATCCATGTTAAGGAAATGTGTGGTGACCCGAATGCTATTGTCCCGTTGGATGTTGTGTGTGTTGTGAAGACAACTTGACTTATGAAGAGATTCCAATAGAGATCCTGGATAGACAAGTGAAGAGGTTGACGAACAAGGATGTGGCTTTAGTTAAGGTCCTTCGGAAGAATCAACAAGTCGAAAGTGCTACATCAGAGATAAAGGCGAACATGCAAAGGCGATATCCCTATCTTTTCCATTATACTCAAGCCTAAGGTAGTAATTCTAAGTCCCTTATGTGATTTTAAGTCTTATGTTTCAGTCCTATGTCAATTTCATGCATTTATGTTTATGTTGACAAGTTCTTGATGATTTTGACGCTTATGTTGAGATTTTGCAAATGGTGTTTAAGTGTATTGTTGCATTCTTGTTGGGGCTGATTTCTTCATGATCACTCTTCTGATGTACATTTATTTGACATTCGGGGATGAAAGGGGAGATATCAAAATGACCCCAAAAAGTGCCTGAAAATGTACCTCGGAAGTGCCCATAATCATAATTTCTATATATCTCAAAATCTAGGCGTGATTTTAAAAATTCGACTTCATATTCGTGATCAGGGGGAAACTTAAGTGAGAAATGGGTCTAACCTCAATTTTAGAGCAACCATATGAAAATTTGAAAATCCATAAATGACAAATTCCAGTGCTGATCCGCTCCCTTGGCGCGATACGGCTAGGGCACGGACTAGTGTTATTTTTGGCCAGTTTTTGTTGTTCGATCCAAGGCCGTTGGGTCTTGGGCGTAAGTCTTCCCATGCGTAAAAGTACCTATACTTAGTCATATTTCAACACCTTATCATATAAGACATTTCCCAATACTCTCCCAATCACTTAGACAAATATTTCATCCAAACTTCAAGTGCCAAACCTCATTTCGGATCTTAAGGAGTTCAGTCAAACTTCAAGTTCTCATATCAATCTTCATCAAAGAATTCTCCAAAGTTGAGTTATGTGGGTTTCAACCATTGGGTCCTTTAACCCATGGTTCCCAAGCTTCCTTTTTACATAAATTACATGCTTCTAAGTTGATTTTACTTATGGTTCTCCTATTATGAATTTGACTATGAACTATATTGGGGTTTTGTAAAAGTGTGACTGTTTATGCATGTGTTGAGTTATGAATCTAAGATCTATGATGCGTTTTGAGGAGGAATTTCAATGTATTTTGCAAGGTGGTGTTGCCAAGTGTAGGTGAGTTGATTTACTTTAAGTTTTTCTGCATGATTTAACTCTTGAATTTCATGGTTTACCACTGGTATTAAACACCAACTGAGTGTTTGATAAAATGTCTGGTTGAGGGTTCTTAAGCTATTGATGATTCATTGCAGGACCTATGACTTGAATGACTTTATGATGATGAAAGGAAGGTATATATGTGTTGTTTTCATAGAAATTATCTAGTGTTTCAAGTTGACCACGCCTTGTTGAGGGGGTGCTATGCCTCAATGACCATGGATGGCGGGGTGTGACCACCATCAACCAATTGAGGGGTTGATACCTCAATCACCATGGATGGCAGGTGTGACTACCATCAACCAATTGATGGGTTGATACCTCAATCACCATGGATGGTAGGGAGTGACAATCCATCATAATGTTGGTCTCTTACTGCACACGTAATATGTTCGATATAAGCATGTTTACTTCAAGTATCAATCATGCATGCCATATTGGTATATATTCCTTTGTTGCCTAATTATGCATTTTGATTATGTTGCTTATCTCTTGTTGCATTACTTCCTACATACTTAGTATATTCAAACATACTAATACATACTCCATGCCTACATGATGTTACCATGTAGGAACTGGAGTGCCTCATGATCATCCTCGTCCTCCACGTAGATAGTACTATCTTCTCAAAACAAGTTTGGGGAGTCCTAAATTTTGGGGACAATATCTCTTGTTCATATGTTATATAAAGACTCTCTTTATCTATTTGTATGCTTTTGTCTATGAGGTTGAGCCCAAAAAGTTGTCTGGGCCCTCGCTCAACTCTAAGTATAAAGGTTTTATTGGACAAGTTATGTATTGATGTTATAAGCTTGATTTTCTTTGACTCTTTTATTCTTCATGATATGGAAAACTTCCCCTAGCCCCTTTAACCTTATTTCTACTCTTTTATTGTTGTTTAATTGCTTCCGCGACCAAGGTTGTGTAATGATGTGTTAAGAGGCTTGATTGGGGTCCCTTCAGATTCCCCATTCGTCGTGTCACAGCTAGGATCTACGCTTAGGTCGTGACATCTAAGTACTCAAAATGTCTAAGTCATTACGTGAAAATAAATCAGACACTTCTTGGGAGGTAACCCAAGGATCTTTGATGTTTTAGCTTGGTTTGGGGTTTATTTTCAACTTTTGGAATTTTAGATAGTTGTTTGACTGTGTTTTGCTTGTTATTTTAACATTGGGCTTGTTGCATATAAGGTGAAAGTGCATTTTGTAACATGTTCAAGACTAAGCCAGTAGATTTTACTGAGAATTGCATCTAGTGCATACGACTGGGCTTACGAGTCATATCGCACTTTACCACTCGTAATCCTTTCTCATAGAGAATTATAGTGAGCAGGATAAGTGTACACTCCACGCATAAGCCAACTTTATCTCGTAGATCAAACTATGACTCATGAATGGGGTTCGTGGAATCTAGGTATGTTTTTGAATTTTTCTAAGTGTTGGGAGGTCTACGGTACCAGGATTTACAAGTCTTAGACGAAGATATGACTCGTAATCGAGGTTTTGTAGACCTTGATCCTTTAAATTTAAATGTTGACATGGTAAGGTATAAAAGGGGGTCAAAATATTTTGACTCCACTTTTACCCTAATTTACCAATTTTCCCCAATTTCGTCCAGTCCCCTTAATTTTTCGATCAAGTTTTGGCATCCCAACACATTTTTCGGCAAAATTTCTGGCACCAAGGGTTTTATTGGATACTCATTTTCTCTCATCTTCTTCAAATCCATCTCAACTTGTGGTAAGTTTCTTGATTTATTTTTAAACTCTAAAGTTGCTTTGTGTTTGATTGTTTGAGATGATAATTGTGATGGGTTTGAATGTGTAAGCATGAAATTCTTGATGTATTTAATTTGTGAATGAGAAATTAGGGTTGCCATTGATTAAATTGATTGCTCATGTCTAAACATTCACCTTAAAATTGTTAACTGAGTGCCTATAGTATCATGCTTCTTGTTTGATTAAATGGTTGTAAAGAATTTGAGAGTATAAATTGGTTATCGATTGCACATGAGTATGATAATGCTTAGGCCAAATCGATATAGTCAATATTGTAGAGTGATTGATGTTAATCAAGTGTACTTGATTGTGATTGCGTGATTATTGCCTGTGACTTGGTGGATGGTACTATAGGTGCATGTTTGTTTGCAAGAATTAGGGAAGGTTGAAATGATCGGGTACTATTGCTAAATACTTTTTTGATGGGGTGATATTGTATATTAACCATGATTGAGGTATATCTTATTATGTGTTTAACGTGTGCATACAATTATGCATGTTTCGATGTTGGTAGATTTTGGATGAAAATGTTTTTCGGGGGGTCTGTGTGATGAATTTGGTTAGGTCAGGTACCTAGATATTGTTGTTTAGGAGAGTCTTTTACAACTCATGGATGAGTCTATGAGTCATAATTGGCCCTTCATAGGAAGTTTGAGTGACTTGATTTTCTAAATATTCATTATACGAGACCTTCTATGAGTCGTAGATAGATCTCGTAGACCCTTGCCTGTTTTAAAAATTACTCCTTAGAACTTTAGACAAAACCAATTTATGACTCGTAAACCGAGTTATGAGTCATACTTGGATCTCATATAGTTTTTCATTGTTCAATATTGTTTAGCACCACTAGTTTACGAGACAATTTTATGACTCGTAGTTCTAACTACAACTCGTAACTGGCTTTCGTTATTCCTTTTTGTAAATGATCCAATACTGTTTTAGATTTCTATTTCTTGATTGTTGGGGGCTAATTATGGGTTGTTTATGCTTAAATTTTCAGATACTATGTCCCCGAAATGCAAACGTACAAAGATTGAGGCTTTCAGGAAGCAGCTCAGGGACGAGGCCACTGATGATGAACAATCACTTCAGCCAAGCGGGTCAGTGGAGATGTATGATACCCAGCCTGACCCAGCAGCACTTCGACCACAAACGAGAGCTGCAACCAAAGTTCGATAGTCTCAGACTCAGCATGTTAGTCCTTCCCAGTATGATGAAGAAAATAGTGAGAAAAAGGGAGTGGCATGCCCCAAATGACTTCTTGTAGAGAGAAGCATAGTTCAGCGGAGGCCTCCCAAGATAGAGGAGATGTCGAATCCTTGATTGCACCATCATCTTCTTCAGCATCGGATGCTAGTACTCACCGGTGGTGGGTCGAGGGTATGGAGGCTATCTTTTCGGAGGCCATGCATCCCAAGGAGTGGGGCAAACCCACCCATTCGATATATGAGGAGCCCCAAGTTTTGATGATGGATTGAGCCGTATCCTAGGTCAGAAGGACATGATGACACGATATGGGCTCATGTGGTTGACGAAGAGGCTTGGACAATACACCCCGATTCTATTATGGGTGTTCTATGCATTCTACACAGCCCTGATTCTTATAGATCTACCCAAGGGGAAGAGACCTCCCACACAACCGAGATTGATAGAGGTGCGAGTGAGAGGGTGGTAGGTCGATATTTCAGAGGAGACGATGCGCCATGTACTTTTTGGTCCCGATTACCGAGCCCCAAGATGACAACTGAGTTTGATTATAGATTGGGGCAGGCTAGAACCTCATTGATTTCAAAGGATCCGGTATAGAGGACCGAGTTGTTGAGATGGGTCGCCGGTCACATTGCAAAGCAAGGTCTAGAGCCTGCTTGCGTCACCACATATACAGAGCCTATTATGAAGGGTTCACTTGCTTTCCCCATAAAATTTGGGGGTGTGGTTGTTAGATCCCACATTCAGCCTACTTTGGCGGATAATACTTTGACACCAGAGTGGGCGGTAATGGTTGCCAACTGTCATGCCCCTATTTTTCCCCGATATATGTTTTGGAAGATACTATTTTTCCAATTAAAGTGACGTTTTGAGAAGGGATTATTTTGGTATTCAAAGTCGTCACTTCGAATTGAGTTGCCAAGTCACCTTTTTGAATCCCTAATTAAAAGGAAATGACTCTTTTATTATTGGGTCTGTGAAAACAAAAGACTAGGTAAGGAATTTTGTTGACCAAGGGGAAGGTATTAGACACCCCTCGAGTCCTATGGTTCTAGCACGGTCGCTTTTATCAACCTATATTTGTCTTAAATTATTTTTTGGGATAAATTGTGTCTATGAG
>JAOTQR010081921.1:0-39273 GCA_025774065.1 Solanum ossicruentum | reverse complement strand
TATATAAAGTGTTGCATTAGACATGCCCAATCCGAGGGGACTAAGAACCCGAATAACCTAGATGGAGGTTTGTACTCATCAACCTGGGGAATGGTCTATACTTCTCCACCTGGTGATGGTGTGGCATCATCAAAAACCTAGATAGGGGTTTGTACTCGTCAACCTGGGAAAGGGTTTGTACTTCTCCACCTTGGTGATGGGGCGGCAATATCACCAATCTAGATGAGTGTTAGTACTTATCCACCTAATTGATGGGGTGGCATTATCACTAACTTACCAAAGGGTTGTACATTTTGAAATCTAGCTTCTTTTCTTCAACACATATGATATTCTAAATGCACATGAGTTACTTAAGCATATTTTACTATGCATTGACCATACATGTCATATTATTTTATTATGCCTATTGCCTATTGATATGCATTTTGATTATGATGCTTATCTCTTGTTGCATTGCATCTTACATACTTAGTACATTCAAACGTACTAACACATACTCTTGCCTACATGATATCACCATATAGGGATTGAAGCCCAAGTTGATTATCCTCTTCCTCCACATGGCTAGTTTGGTACTACTCAAGCTAGTTAGTGAGTCCTCCACTTCACAGACCCTAGTACATTTTTCTCCTATTATATATTAAGAAACTCTTCTTTATTTCTAATCTTGACTATGAGGTTGATCCTGGTTGCTTTTTCTTGGCACTCGCTCTTATTTAGGTAGTAGAGGCGTTGTTAGACATGCTATATATCTATGATTTTAGCCTTGACTCTTTTGTCTCTTGATTATGATGTTATGCAAGCTTTTCCTATGAGTCCCTTGCCCTTGTTTTCTAAGTGTTTGAATATTACTTAATTATTACTCTTTCTCCCTTAGTCCCAATTTCCCTTGTTTATGCTTATCTCTTATTGTCATTTTTATTTTCTTCCTGGCCAAGGATATGTAATGATATGCAAAGAGACTTGTTTGGGGTTTCTTCGTGTTCCACATTTGCCGATCATGACTAGGCCCAAGGTTCGTATCATGACAAATATGGTATCAGAGCACCACATTGATAGATCCTCGGAGTCCAACACACCGCATCCATTAGGGTCTTGTTCATGGTTTTGTTGTACACCATGACTATGAGTAGGAGGATATGAGACATTTTAGGAAATGTTTTACTTCTTCATGAGCCATGTTGTGCGGTAGAGTTAGGTCCCTTAGGGCTTATTGTAACCCCTAATTGTTACATTTTAGGATATGTCTCAAGTTACTCAGGACGGTACTAAGATGAATGCGGAGATTTGCAATACTCTATGGAAAGTGGCCAAAGCAGCAGCAAAATTGGCAACTCACCTTGACCAACAAGTGAGTGCTCCCGAGACTTCTAGTGGTAAAAGGGGAGGTAGTGAGGCCAAGAGGGCCCATAATGTGGGTAAGTTCCAAAGTCTCAAGTGTAGAAGTTGTGGTGGTGCAGTACCTTATGTTAGGTGCTCAAACTATGGTAGGAGGCCATGATGGCCCATGCTTGAAAGGTACTAATGTTTGTTATGGTTGCAAGGAGATGGGTCATATGACAAAGAAGTGTACTCAAAAGCATAAAAAGGGTGACAATCGGGTGATTCATCCTAGATGCCCAATGTGGGATGAATCATGATGGAGCATGTTTGAGGAACACGGGTGCATGCTTTGGTTGTGGGGAGGGGGACCACAAGATTGTGGATTGTCCATATCTTCAAAAAGGATGTAAGAGGGGCCGACCTTAAGGATAAGGTGGTCAAGTTGATTAAGGGACTCAAGGTGGGGATGAAGTGGTTGATATTATTACTGGTAAGTTGAAGTTTCCTTGGCTTTGTTATGTCTGCATTGTTAGACCCGGTGTGCCACTACTTGTTCTCTTTTCTTTTTAGTTGCTAGTGGGGCTTCTTGTGTGTCGAAGTTGTTTTGTGGATCATTCGTATCTATCCTTTTGTTAGGAATATTGTTGCTAGAAGGTTTATAGGTGTTGATCCAGGTTTCTATTGCATTAGGTCTTTCTTTGTGGCTTTTTTGAGTTGTTACGGTGAATTTGATGTCATTATAGGGATGGAATGGTTGCATGCATGTTGTCTCTTCATGGGTGGTAGGACCCGTAGAGCTAGATCCCAAATCCCTTATGAGCCCATCCTTGAGTGGGAGGTTGCCAAATGGTAGCAAGGGAGTTAGGTTCATTTCTTGTCATAAGGTACAATAGGTCCCTAAGGGATTGCATTTATTATCTTGGGAGAGTTGGAGGTGTTGAATCGAAGTTGTTTTGTTTATAGAATTGTTGTTGAGGCTAGATGAGGCCTTGAATATCCTTTTCCGATATTTCAAATTTGGGGGGTGTTCTTTTGTTGGACTTGTTCACTAGCTATGCCTATAAGTCTCATGAATAAGATCTTTAGTCCCTACTCTAATAGGCCTATGGAGGTTTTGGTGATGATATGATGGTTTTTGTTACCTAATAAGGTAGTGCATATGAGTTTTCTGAGGGTAGTACTACAAAGTTTAAGAAAGAATGTTTGATGCTAAATAGGAGAAATGATGATTTTATGTGTAAGAGGTTTCCTTCCTATGTCATGTGATGCCGGGTGATGGTATTAAGGTAGACCCTAGTAAGACGAAGGTAGTTAGAGATTGGCCTAGACCTTTGAACCAATCAAAAATTAGTAGTTTCTTAGGCTTCACGGGCTAATACCGGAGGTTGTGAATAGACTATCTTCTATTACTTCTCCTATGACTTAGTTGACCCTAAGTAAGGCCAATATTGTGATTGGTATTTTGAGTAGGGCAATTTGATAGGTCCGGGGGTTGCTATCTCTTGTGTTATTTCTTTGTCCTGGTAGGATTCTTGTGTGTGTCCCGGATGGTTGCATGAGTCCATCATGGCTGGTAGAGGTCTATTAAGGTTGAGTCTTGTCTTGTGATCTTGGTTGACCCTAGCTTGATAGGTTGGAGGTCTTAAGGTGGTTGGGCTACCTGCATAGTTTACTTCCAATAAGTGCAGAATCCGTAAGGCTGTAACATGATGGTTGAGGATGGTAGATCTATTTGGAAAACTACAATGGGTTAGTCGCTTCTCTAAGGTTCATTTGTGGTTCGAGCTTTGTCCCCAAGTGAAGATGAGGATAGGTGATACCTATAAGTGTCCTTTTGAACTAGGAATCATCAATTTGAATGTTGGTGAAGTTGTTTGTTTAGCTTATGCACTGGTAGTGGTTATGGCTTTCTTGAATAGGATCTTAAAACCCTACCGTGAGTTATTTGTGGTGGTCTCTAGTGATGAGGTATTGATTTTTTTAGAGCTTGTGAATCATTTTGGGGTTTTGTTGCCAGTCTTGGAGGATGAGAGTTTGTTTGCCAAATATGATAGGTGTGCATTGTGGATAGCAAGAAGGCAGTTAGAATTCTTTAAGGATTATGAATGATTATGCATTATTTTTCCCCGGTAAGGCTAATGTTGCGATCGGTGCTCTGGTAGCCTAGCATCTGCTGTTGATGGTGGCAAATAGGAGACTAGTAGGGTCCATTGATTGGTTAGATTGGAAGTTAGGTTGAGGAAAGTTGAGCATGGCGGTGTAGCATTCTTGATGGTTCCAAATCCTCTTGGGTTAAGAGGCCTAGATTAGGCAAGGCCTTGATTTTGCCTTATTGGAGTTGGAAGTTTTGGGTGAGAGAATGATAGAGTGGAGATTATCTCCCTAGGGGGAGATGGTAGTTATGGTACCAAGTGGATTAGGTGTATTTAAGGTTGACAATTGAGTTGGGGATTGTGAGTCCTTATAAAGTGTAGAGAGAGAAGTTGGTAAGGTTGCATAAGTTTGGGGATTGCCTATGTACAGGCATTTGGTTAGTCCGGTTTGTTATGCTTCTAGGTTGAGGGGATATGTTGGTGACTCTAGTGCTATAAAACTCTTTGAAATTGTGTGTGAGATGGAGGATAAGTTGGCTTAGAAGGAGGTCCCAGTAGAGGTGTCGTATGCATGAGTGGAGAAGTTGAGTGATAATGATGTGGTGTCGTAAAGGCCTTTTGGAAGAGTTGTCTATTCATATATGTTCCTCGGAGAGCTGGTGCAGGCATGGAGAAGCAATATTTTGACCTCTTTCATTCTATTCAAGCTTATTATAACACGTCAAGTCCTTTCCTATCATTCTAAGTCTCATGTTTTAGCACCATGTCATCCATATGCATTCATGTTTAAGTTGACAAGTTTATGATGATTTAATATTTATGTTGAGATTTTGAAAATGTTGTTTTAAATATAGTGTTGCATTCTTGTTGAAGCTGATTAGTTTATGATCACTCTTTCCTTGTTCATCTCTTTTACATCAAGGGACGAATGTTCCCATGGGGGAGATATTGAAATAACCCAGTGCCCGAAAATATTGCTCAAAATGCCCGAAATTTATCATTTCCATATATCTCAAAATCCATTTGTTATTTCAAAAATCTGACTTCATATTCTTGTTCAAGGGGTCAAAATTAGGGAGAAAAGGGTCTAACCCCAATTTTAGAGCAACCGTATCGAATTATGAATTTTTAAGATGGCAAAAAATGAATGCAGTTTAAGTGACACTAGTGCGACGTGCCATTGTGTTACCTTGGTCCAGTTTTTATTTTCGGGCCAAGACTTTTCAGTCTTGGGCCCAAGGGTCCCCATGCGTGAAAATACCTATATTTAGCCTTATTTCACCCTCATATCATCCTTAACATTTCGCAATACTCACTCCAACCCTTAATCCTATATTTCTCTCAAGATTCAAGTCTCATACCCTCATCCCAACTAAGGCTTTCCCTTCAAGGTTCTTCTTCAAGCTTCAAGTCTCCATCTCCAAGCTAAGGTATGTGGGTTTGTTTTATGGATTCCTTTCACCTATGATACCCAAGCCTCCTTTTACTCAAATTGCATGATTTAAAGTTGATTTACAAATGGGTCTTGCATATTATTAAATTCACTGCACACTATGTTAAAGCTATGTAAAGTTGTGATTGATTTGTTACGTTTTGAGCTATAAATCTTTGATATTTTGTAAGATTTGAGAAGGGATTTTGATGTATATTCCTTGAGGGTGTTGTAAGGTGTTGATTGATGGTTTTACAATGGATTTTCTTGCATGATTTCATCTCTATATTTCATGATTTTATACTAGCATCACACCCTCTTAGTGTTTAATAAAATGCCTGGATGTGTTTTCTTGAGGAGTTGAAGGTCCAAAGCATGATATATGATATGATTGACTATATGATAATGAATGGAGCTTATATATATGATATATTCTATATAAATTGTTGTATTAGACCATGTCCAAAATCCCGGGGGACTAAGAACCTGGATAACCTAGATGGGGGTTTGTACTCATCAACCTAGGGAAGGGTTTGTACTCCTCCACCTGGTGATAGGGTGGCATCATCACTAACCTATATAGGGTTTGTACTCATCAACCTAGGGAAGGGTTTGTACTTCTCTACCTTGGTGATGGGGCGACATTATCACCAACATAGACGAGGGTTAGTAATCATCCACCTAATTGATGGAGTGACATCATCTCTAACATACCAAAGGTTGTCCATTTGGAAATCTAGCTTGGTTTCTTCTACACATTTGATATTCTAAATGAGCACGAGTTACTTAAGCAAGTTTTACTTATGCATTGATCATACATGCCATATTATTATATTATGCCTACTGCCTATTGTTATGCATTTTAATTATGATGTTTATCTCTTATTGCATTGCATCTTACATACCTAGTAGATTCAAACGTTAAAAGATTACTTTGCTTATATGATAATCACCATGTAGGGATCGAAGCACAAGTTGATCATCCTCCTCCTCCACATGGCTAGTTCGGTACTACTCAAGGTAGTTGGTTAGTCCTCCACTTCATGGACCTTAGTATATGTTTCTCCTATTATGTATTGAGACACTCTTCTTTATTTTCTATCTTGACTTTATGGGTGAACCCAGTTGCTTTGTCTTTGTCGAGGTGTTGTTCGACATGCTATGTATCTATGATATGAGCCTTGACTCTTTTGTCTCTTGATTATGATGTTGTGCAAGCTTTTCCCATTAGTCTCTTGCCCTTGTTTTCTAAACATTTGCATATCACTTATGTATTAACCACTCTCCCTTAGTCCTAATTTCCCTTGTTTATGCTTAGCTTTTATTGTTATTTTTATTTGCTTCCGCGACCAAGGATGTCTAATGATATGCAAAGATGGCTTCTTTATGGTTTCTTCGGGTTCTCCATTCGTCGGTAACCACTAGGCCTTAGGTCCGGGTCGTGACACTACTGAGATACTTCAAAGGCAAGCTTGGTGGTTCCTCATGTTCGAGGACACTATATACTTTTCTTATGTTATTTCTAAGATTTTTTTATGTTGAACATTTGACATTATGAGGGTGAGCCCGGAAGGTGCTTATGCCCTCGCTCCATTCCAAGTTTAGAGGTGTACGTTGGATATTATGATGTTATTATGTTATGAGTTTCACTCTAGTGCTTTGTTTATATTAAAGACTTCCCTTAGTACCACTTCCCATTTTATATATCTCTTGTTGTTGTTTACTTTGCTTCTGCGACCAAGGATGTGTGATTGATATGCTAAGAGGCTTGTTTGGGTCCCTTTGGGTTCCCATTCACTATGTAACATCTAATCCCTAGGCTTTAGTCATGACAATTAAAGTATGACTATTTCAAGTATTCTGTGGGACTAGACTTAGCACTGATTGAGGATTAAGATGGGAGCTCAACTCAAGGGGTCCTTATATAAAGTCTTTAGTCTCTAAACTATGTGCCACCATAGGATTATGTATTTACCCTTTCTATACTAATGGAGCCATCTGTAGACCGCACTTCGTTGAGGGGTGTCATGCCCGGTCACCTGTACCGAGGGAATGTCATGCCTTAGGTTCAATGTTTAGATGCTTAGTCTATGTCAGTTAAGGTCTTCTCCCACATATGTATATTATTATGTGCTAGTTCAATGTTCCTCATGAAGGTTTTGTTTCATGCATTGATCATACATGACATATTGAGATTATATCCATTGTCTATATATTATGCATTTTGAATATATGGGCTTATGTCTTTGTTGCGTTGTACCCTGCATACTTAGGACATTCAAACATATTAATGCATACTCTATACTTACATGATTTCACCATGTAGGGACCGTAGCTCCTTTCGATCATCCACCTCCACGTCGCTAGTTTGATTATTCGAAGAAAGTGTTGGAGAGTCCTCAATTTTGAGGATAATATCTATGTTATTCATGCTATGCTGGACTTCTTTTATGTTGAGCATTTATTATCATGAGGGTCAGCCCGAGAAGTGTTGTGGCCCCCACTCGATTTTAAAGAAGAGGTGTTGTTGGATTGTAAGTTTCTATATGCTTATGAACTTAACTCTTCTTATGTTTCTATGTTTATGAAAGACTTCTCTTAGCCCCACTTCCCTTTTTATACTTGACTCTTATTGATGTTTATTTTTATTTCTGCAACCAAGGATGTGTACAAGATATGCTAAGAGGCTTGTTTGGGATGTCTTCGGACTTACCTTTCGTCGTGTCATGTCTAGGCCCTAGGATTAGGTCGTGAAAATTCACCAAAGGGCATCACCAAAGGTTTTATCATGTCTTACTACTAAAAAGGTATGTTTTTGGCCCTTGTTTTAGTTCATTTGAAGAGAACCATTGTTTCAGAAGTTGATCAGAGTTTGTAATGTGATAATCATTAAACTTTGAAAATCTTGTTGAGAATTGAGAGGGTAGGACTTTAGAGTTTCTTTGTTACCTTGTGTTGCATGTGTTGATGATTTTTGTGGTTTTTGGTATCTTTTTATGAATGTCAAAATTAGAGGTGTATACAAGTTGGGATAGGTTCATGGATGATGGATTTCTCGCTCAATGGTGGATTGTTTGTGGGTTTTGCCCCAATTTAGCGCTTGTTATATTGCTTGAATGTGTTCAATCAAAATTATGCTATGGTCATGTGAAAATATTCTTGAAAATTGTTTTATTTCTAGACTAATTATTCCTATGTGCTTAAGGTGAAGTCCAAGTAATCCTTGATCTCCTTTAAGTGATTGAATTTTCCCTATGATAGATTGGGTGACGTCATTCTTAAGGTTAAGTTGTTAGTTGATCGAGTGTATAGCCGTGGAAACCATATGATAGTGATAATCAATAGTTAAGCACGCATTGATGTGTTATGGTGGGTTAGTATGTGACTTACGTCCTTGTGATTTATGAAATTATTGAAGTGTGAGTGAAAGGATGAATGGCCTTGCCAGTCACAAAAGGCGATGGCCATTTTGACTGCCTAAGTGCACTCGATAATCCACCCAATTTTTGTATACACATGTAATTGCCTAATATTTTTGAGGGATTGCTGTAACTTTCGGCGATGACCCTTTTTCATCACCGAATCAATTTAGCATATTGCAGAATGTGCAAGAGTTTCAACGAAAGTAGCAGTGGCCCTAAGTCCAAAATTTGTGCAAAAAGGTGACAGTCTATATGACCGTCGAACTGGCTTGTTGATTGGTCGAGAGTGATTAGCGGTCTAACTGATCTATCAATTCTGAAAGTTTTTCATACAATCTATTTTTGTGCTTGATTGTGTTGTAATGTTGGAGTATGTTGTGTAAAATGACCAAGCGAAGGCATGTTCTATCCACGTCCACAAGACTCTAACCCTTGCAAATAGTGGCCATCCCGAAGAGGCATAAAAGCGAGTCCAAAACCAAGGCCTTACATGACTCCATCTCACAGTCCTCTCAGTAAACTCAAGAAATCGTAGCTCCAAGGTTCTTAAATAGGCTCAGGATTGAAGTGCATAGGACAATCCTAGAGGACAAGCAGCTATCAATAGAAGGATTAGCTGATAGGTACTCAAAATTTTGGGAAGTACTTAAATTCTATAATTTTCAAAGCTTTATGAAACCTCAGGACCCATATGTGCCTATTCATGTGGGTGAATTCTATGAAGCCTATGGCCAAGTCACTCCCAAGAACAAAAGCAGGGTGCCACTTGTGTCAATACCCCTTGATGTTATAGAGGTTCGGGGCGTCTAATACAGCTCCAAACTTTTGAAGATATCAAAGCACAGTTTCCCTCGCTAATTAGAATTCCAATTCGCTCGTGGTTGAAGGAAGGACTAATTATTGAGAAGAAAGAGCTAAACATACCCATGTGGTTTTGGTTCAAATTTATTAGCAACAACTTGATGCCTTCTCAGAATGAGTTTGTACTACGCCATGCCAAGTCCACGTTAGCTGGTTAAATCATGGACCAAAAGGAGTTGAATCTTGGATCAATAATCTCCTTAAAGATCCTCTCCAAATCAAAACAGGTGCAAACTTCTTTATCATTTCCAAGTAACATTGCAATCATATACAAGCAATTCGGAGTCCCAAAGAACAAAAAGATTGATATTAGGTGACTCCAGCGACGACCACTAATATCCGGCAGACTGAAGTTGAGTACTTGAGGGATGAGGAGGACAAGGCTAGGAAGAAGTTGGCTGACTCTACAATGGTGATTGATGTTGAGGCCCTTCAGGCTGCGTTGCAGAGCTGGGCACCAAGGAAGGTATATCTTTTTCTCTTCTGACTACACACTCCTCTTCTGCTCCTATTCTATCTAGGAATACAAAGGCCACAGATGAACAACCCTTACTTACTAGGGCTACTAATTTTGTGATTGGTAGCCTAGCCTAAGTTGCTGATCTTTGGGCTACCTGGGTTGATTCATCTTTGCCCAAGTTAGTTGTGGTAGCAATAGCCAAATCGTTGAAGCCGTATGTTGAGGCTGAGGCAAAGCTGTGTGGGCTATTAGTGGCTCTCAATCTGAGGATAGAAAGGCTCGAGGCTATGATTGATGACCATGGGAATGGATTGGCTAGTTTGAAAAATATAATGATGAAAGTTGAGAAAATATATAGTTGTAGTGTAGAAACATTAGCTTTGAAAGTCGATCTTGATGAGTTGAAGAAGGAGGTGACATCCCTCTGGTCCACTGATTTGACCATATTATTTGATGGGCTGAAAGATCCACCACTCAAGGTGTATGTGCCTACAACCCCAGATGTAGGGCTAAATATAGAGTATCTAGGTGATGGTGGTGAAGAGAACCAAGAGGTGAGCACCATAGACACTGATGACGAGACATTGGGAGTAGAGTAGAGCCAAGAAGACCAGGAGGAGCTAGATGAGGTGGAGAATGAGATTTTGGAAATGATGATAGCCACATCTATTTTGGATCAGTCCATGATAGGTACATCCGATATGAGTGAGCTTGATCCTACTAGGACTGACACTGATCTGGAGAGCACACTGATAGAACAGGGCATTGATGCCCCTATGACCTCTTCTCCAGCTCCACCACCAGACCCATAGCAAGAGTGACTTGATATGGGAATTCTCGTACTCACTACTTTCTCTTATGCTTACTCTTTGTTGTCACTTGCGCATTGAGGGCAATGTTTATTTTTTTCAAGGGAGTAAGCTTGAGGAATTCTCTATCTTCTGGATAATTTATATTTTTATTTTTATGAGACGATGATGGTATTTTATTTTAATATTGATGCTATTGATGGATATTTAGATAATTTTTAAATTTTTTGATTGTAAATAAATTTATTTTTGATCGTAATAGAGTAGTATTCAGTTTTGTTATTTCTTTTGTTTTTCTTGTTGAATTGATGAATGATTGCACATGATATCCTTGAATCAAATTTCGTATCTGTAGTCCATAACAATCTGAGCAATGATGTTCTATATCTTAGATTTAGATAGTGCCATGGACGAGGAGCATGTACTCACTAATTAGTCCTTTCTTGATAAATCAATCCCTGAATAGATTTGAGGAATTTTGAGTTGACTATGTGAGCAATTGAGCTTGGAAATGTGATGATCCAAAAACAATTGCAAGTGTGTTGCCATTGTTTGAATGCAAAGCCATTTTGCAAATGGGGGATTAGTTATCTTGTTGAAATGCTTGTATTGCATCACATAAAACTTGTCCAGTTTGTTTTGATGAGTAACTAGGTTAATTCTTGATTAGAGAAGGACCTTAGGCCTTCTTTAGTTCCATTAGTCCAGTTTGGCCATAGTGACATCGCTTGGCAGTGAATGAGTTCTTAGTGAAGCCTTTTTGAGCCTTGATTCCTTCTATGGTAACATTGTAACCGTGAGTCATTTTCGTGAAAGACAATTCCTTTTTGTTCCCTACCAGTCCCTCCTTGTGCTACCAAGAAGAGCAGCGGCCAAATGCTAGGCTGGGGGTATTGGTAGGAAAAAGGAAGTGTCACCCATGAAGAGATGGAAAAAGAGGGGCAGGAATGAAAGAAAGATGTCAAGGAGTACTAGAAAGAAATGAAAAGAAAAATTGAGAAACAAAAGTTTGAAAATTGAGGACCCTCCAAAAAACAAAGAGAGAAAAATATTGTTGTGAAAAAAATGCAAAAGGAGGACACTTAGGATGGTGAATCAAAATCAAAAAAGATGTCAAAAAAATGAGATGAATGAAATGGAACTTAAAGAACCTTTGTGCCCGAAACGAATATGTAGGGTTTAAGGAGGGATGAGCCACTATTTATGATATGCTATCATACCCAACCTATAGCGTACATTACAGTTCTAGCAAAGCCCTTTGGGATCCCAGATCGAAAGAAGGCCAGGTGAACTCTGAAGTGCTTTAAAAATATAGCACTTTTGATGCTTCAAACTTAAGATTTTGTGTGTTTTCAATGCAAACTTTTTGGGTTTTACGTGTTTTTGTGTTTAAATTTTCAGGAATATAGGTTGGCCATGTTTTGGGGTAAAATGGCAGAAGATTGTTGATTTTTGATGATTTACGAGACTCTTTACGGATCATAGAGTATTCTACGAGTCGTAGAGGAAGTTTCATGACAAATTCAGTAAGGGGTGAATTTTGAAGATCAGCTAAACAAGAGATGCATATGCGTCGTAGAGCATTCTACGAGTCATATTGCTGGGTTTCGTGAAGATTTCCAGTGAAGGACAATTTGATGAAGTTATATCCTATGAACATGTAGTACAAGTCACAAATCACTTCACGAGTCATAAAGTGGTGTCGTAGAAGAGAAGTGCAAAATCCTAGGAGCTGATTGTGAGACCCCAACTAGAAGTCGTAGAAGGTACTATAAGTAGTAGAGACCTTTTGTGGAGTCCGCTGACTAGTTTTTCTATTTTATTTAGGACTTAATTATAATTACTATAAATATTACTTTTAGGCTAATTTTCAGGAGTGGACGTCATTATTAAATACTTTGAAGGTTTGTGCTTGGAGAACACAATACATAGAGAGAAAATTGAGAGAATACACTTGTGAATTAATTTGATCTTCAAATTATGTTCTCAATCAATTTGGAATTCTCATGATTCTCAATTCAATTGAATGAGAATTTAATTATGTTTTCTCAATTCATAATTTCTTCATCTATCCATAGCATGAGTAGCTAAATCCACAACTAGGGTCGTTAAGATCTAACAAAGTAAACCCAGCTGGGATGATCATCTTCCACTCATTGAGTTTGCTTACGACAATAGCCATCATTCTAGCATTGGTATGACTACTTTTGAGGCTCTCTATAGTAGAGGTTATAGGTCTCCGATTGGATGGTTTGAGATAGATAAGATGCCTTTGTTGGGTCCAGATCTGGTTATGAAGGCCATGGATAAGATAAGGTTGATAAGGGAAAGGTTGAAAGAAGCCCAAAGTCATCAAAAGTCCTATGTCGATGTGAGGAGAGGGGATCTTGAATTTAAGATTGATGATTAGGTCAACATGAAGGTCTCAACCATGAAGGGTATGGTCCATTTTTCCAAGAAGGGTAAATCGAGTCCAAGATTCGTAGGTCCTTGTAGAGTGTTGAGGAGAATATGTAAGGTGGCCTATGAGTTGGAGTTGTACAATGATATGAATATAGTTCATCCGGTCTTCTATGTGTCTATGTTTAGGAAGAGTGTGGGTGACCCAAGTGCTATAGTGCCTCTGGATGTTGTGGGAGTTTTTGAAAACAATTTGACTTATGAAGAGATTCTGGTAGAAAGTTTTGATAGACAAGAGGTTGAGGAACAAGGATCTTGCTTCCATCAACGTTCTTTGGAGAAACCAACAAGTTGAAAGTGCCAGATGGGAACCGAGGCAGATATGCAAAAGCGATATCCCTATCTCTACCTTTCTACTCAAGCTTGAGGTACTAATTCTAAGTACCCTATGTGATTTCAAGTCTTATTTATCAGCATTTATGTCATTTGCATGCATTCCTGTTTATGTTGACAAGTTCATGATGATTTTGACACTTATGTTGTGATTTTTGAAAGTGGTATTTAAGTGAGTTAATGCATACTTGTTAGGGCTAATTTCTTCATGATTACTTTTCTTATGTACACTTCTTTGACATTTGGGGACGCAATTTCCCAAGGGGGAGATGTTAAAATGCCTAAAAAAGTGCCTGAAA
The DNA here is from genome assembly GCA_025774065.1 of Solanum ossicruentum. Lineage (NCBI taxonomy): Eukaryota > Viridiplantae > Streptophyta > Magnoliopsida > Solanales > Solanaceae > Solanum > Solanum ossicruentum. Next base: position 25,781 of record JAOTQR010081921.1, on the reverse strand, counting down.
AAGTACATTGGAAATGCCCATAATCGTAATTTCCATATATCTCAAAATCCATATGTGATATCGAAAATCCAACTTCATATTCTTGATCATGGGGAAAAATTGGATGGCGAATGGGTCTAACCTCGATTTTAGAGCAAGCATATCAAAATTGGATTTTCAAAAAATGACGAATTCTTGAATTGCTCCGCACCCCTGGCGCGACGTGGCCAGGGCGTGGACCTATACATTTTTTTGCTAGTTTTTGCTTGTTCGGTCCAAGGCCTTTGGGCCTAGGGCCTAGGGCCTAAGCCTCCCAATGCATAAAAACACCTATACTTAGTCATTTTTCTATAACACCCCATATTTTACAATAATAGTACTATGCAAGTGAAACATGATATGGGTTTTCAAATTAGCACCTATTTTAAAAGTGTTTCAATCTCATGTTATAGGGAGATATGTGCGTCTGGCGCTTAAGAGGGTCGAGTGTATACACGTTTTGTGTCAAATTAAGGAGATCACGACCCTAAAGAAAGTGAGAGAATTGAGGTTCTTGTAGGACTCAAGAAGCTAGCAAGTGAATCACATACTTTCTTAGCTTAAAATTGCTATCTAAACGGAGACAAGGTTCAACGTCAAATTTGATCATGTCCAATTATGAATAAAGTCCGTGTTAAGGGTGTAGCTTTATATCGTGTTTTATTACTGTAAATGGAGTTTATTTTCATCCTAAGAATAATATAAAAAGGGCCCAAGTACACCACAACTCAGTTGGCTAATTGGGCCTAAACTAAGAGAAGAGAAAGTTGGAAAATGGTCAGCCCAAGCCCATCAACTCTGGGACCCAATTAGGCCCAAGTGTAAGGTCCAAGCTGCTGCATAACCATCTTAATAATATATGGTATTAGGTGGTCAATAGTCCAAGAGTAAGTCGGACAAAAGGCCCTTTATAAAGGGCTCAAAATAGCCCTTAAGTCATTTCACGTTGGAGAAAAATTTCAGAATCCTAATGACTTTTCTTTGTCTCTTTATTTCACTTTACCAAGCAGCTAACAAAACCCTCTAGGGTTCTTGAAGGAAACCTGAATCTTGAAGGCAAAGGTCATTAATCATAGTTGTGTATTTAGTATGGTTTCTTCATGAAAAATAAGAATTATATGCTTGTATGTTATGCTGGAAATTCTGGACAGCTTGTATTCTAAGGATTGTCGTACACTTTCCTTATTAATTAAGAGGCTTTTCTCTTCTTGGTTGGTTATATTATGAAGTAATACTTATTTATTTAACAAAGGTTGGTTTTATAGTGATGTAACCAAGCTTCTTCACCACTTTTACATTCCACAAAAGTGAGTCCTTATGTGATATCGCAATTGTGTTCATAGTATGAACTTGTGGGTTGTTGGATGGAAGGCTATTGCCTCACATCCTCAATGACTGATTTGTTACTGTTTGGAGACAGGTTCAAGGATGTTTTTATGTATAGATATGTGGAAAATAGTTTGGTTAAAGTTGGAACGTGTTTGGAATTGTCGACGTCAAAATGGGGCAAAGGGGCGTAATGTTATGCTGTCCATTTGTAGGTTGTGTAGAATTGTTATGTGTTGTGCTTTGTGAGTTGTTGTAAGACTGTTATGGAACTTAAATAGGCTGCATGTGATGTGTATATGTTATGTGTATTGTTTGGCATGAAACATAGATCCTTCCTTGGCATATAAAGGCGCTTACCAACTCTGATGCAACTATTAACTGTGTCTACACTCTGCACATGTTCATATGCTCCTATACATAGTCACCTTCAAATCTGCATACATACATGGATACCAAGTTAAATGGGTTCTTTTTGCCAAATAAAATTCATAAGTTATTTCATCTCATACGCATTTCATTATTTATATGACATACTCTTTTCATTGTCACATTGTCTTGTATGATTTTCTACATGTCACATGTTACATCTATAATGCTACAACTACAATATTGTGACCACCAAAAGAATCTTCTCAAAGATAATTGAAAGATAAAGTAAAGTATATTGCTTACTGGTGGGTGGTAGCCCAAGGGGTGGAAGAATCACCTAGCCAAGGACGATCCTATCACGGGTTGTAGCTTGAAGGGTTAAGGAAGAACCTAGCTAGGGACGATTTCGATTCAATTTTACCAATGATCAGCTTGTAATTTGTATTACATGTTGTGCATAGACTATACAGTAAAGGTAAAGTAATATCAAGAACATAAAGTACTTGATCCCATAGTATAACCAAAGGTGGTCTCTAATCTTACTCCAGTGCATGGTTTCATTTGAGTTCTTACTTCATGTATAGCATGTCCTGCCTTATATATCTAGTACGGGGGCACCTGTATTTCATGTTGCAGGTACAGGTGCTAGTAGATCTCACCAGTAGGAGTACAGGACATCCAGCTGTTGTTACCAAGCTCCAAGTTGCTTTGGAGCTTTGTGTCTAGAGTTTATAATTTTGTATTGTACAGTTAGTCGAGTTGGGGCCTGTCCCAACCCTTATCAGATACTTTTTCCTTATCTAGAGGCTTTGTAGACTATGTAAATTAAAGTGTGGTCATGTCTCGTACTTTAAACACTGTGGCCCCAACGGCCTAGCCATATGCATTTCCTTTTCGCTTGTTATTACTATTTATTTTCTTAAAGGCATGTCAAAAATTGAAATCCCTCATAATATGATAGAAAGCGCATACATACAGGTTGGTTCTCCTGAGCCTTATCAGCAATGGGTGCCAGTCCACCCTAACGTGACTTTGGGGCATGACATTTTCAACCTCATGTCATTCAAGATATTCCACAAAACCCTCTCAAACACTTGACCAAATATTTCACTCAAAATCAAGTGTCCCAAACTCATTCCACAATTTAAGGAATTCATTCAAGCTTCAAGTTTTCATCTTAATCTTCATCAAGAAATTCTCCAAAGTTGAGGTATGTGGGTTTCAACCATTGGGTCCTTCCACCCATGGTTCCCAATCTTTCATTTTATGTAAATTACATGTTTTCAAGATTGATTTACTTATAGGTATTCTTACTATTCATTTGAATATAAACTATATTGGGGTTTCTTGAAATGTGGACTGTTTAAGCATATTTTGAGCTATGAATCTATGATCTATTTTTAGATTTAATGAAGGGTCTCAAGATATATCGCATGAGGGTGTTACCAAGGGTTGGTGCATTGATTTACATTATATTTTCTTGCATAATTTCTCTCTTGGATTGCATGATATTGAACTAGCATTACACACCTACCAAGTGTTTGACAATATGTTTGGTTTAGGGTTCTTGAGTTATTGATGATCTAATGCAGGGCCTATAAGTCAAGTGACTTTAAGATGATCAAAGTAATATATGAATGTGTTGATTTCACGAAAAGTATCTATAGTGTTTCAAGTTTACCACACCTTATTGAGGGGGTGCTATACCTCAATCATCTTATCGTGGGGTGCTAGGCTTGTACTACCTTGTTGAGGGATATATACCTTGACCGCCTTGTCGGGGGGAGGGGGGAGGTGTACTAGGTCTATACTACCATGTTGAGGGGTATATACCTTGACCACCTTGTCGGTAGGTGCTAGACCCATACTACCATGCTGAGGGATATATATCTTGACCACCTTGTTGGGGGGTGCTAGGCCCGTACTACCAATTGAGGGGTAGATACCTCAATCACCTTCCAAGGTGGTGATGGAACCGTACTAACAATTGAGGGGTAGATACCTCAATCGCCTTCCAAGGGGGTGCTAGGCCTTGGATTCCAAATACTAAGTTTCTTGGTCTATGATGTTGGTCTCTTCCTACACATATACTATGTTTCTATATAAGAATATTTTACTTCAAGCATTGATCATGTGTGCCATGTTGCTAAGATATTATCTCTTGTTTATGATTATGCATGTTGATTATGTTGCTTACCACATGTTGCATTGTATCCTACATACTAGGTACATTCCAACGTACTAACACATACTCTATGCCTACATGATATTATCATGTAGGAATCGGAGCTCCTCTTGATCATCCTCCTCCTCCACGTGGCTAGTACTAACTCTTGAAGCAAGTTTGGTGAGTCCTCAATTCCAAGGCCAATAACTATCGGTCCTATGTTATGTATAGACTCTCTTATCTTTGTTTAGATGCTTATGATTATGAGGGTGAACCCGAAAAGTTGTCTTGGCCCCCGCCCAATCTACGCTAGTGGTGTTGTTGGACAAATTATGTAATTATGCTTTTGGCTATGCCTCTTTGTGTGTTTTCTGCTATGAAAAACTTCACTTAACCCCTTAATCCTTATTTCTATTCTCTTATTGTTGTTTAATTGCTTCCATGACCAAGGATGTGTAAATGATATGCTAAAAGACTTGCTTGGGGTCCCTTTAGGTTCCCATTCTCCGTGTTCTAGGCCCTTGGCTTGGGTCATGACATTTATTCTTCATTTTCAAGCTTTTCTAGGTGCTTTCTTTTCCTTTTTCTGTTGTGCCTCATTTTCGAACTCATTTTGCTATTATTTCTAATTTAAGGCAACTTTTCTTTCTTTTTCTCTCACCCGACACATGATTTTCTCTTCTTTATTTTTTTCCCCACTAATCACCTCATTTTCATTATTTTACCACAACATAGGCCACCCTCAACTTAGGCTTTTAGCCTGAGGTGAAGTACATAATATACATTCCTTAAATAAGGGCCACTTTTGCTAGCCACCCTCAATTTAGGCTTTTTACCTCCATCAAGGTTCACATGTTCAAGGATAGACCAAGGACAATATCAAGGTATTCCACAAACAAGGCTAGGCTAGGTAGGTGTTCAGAAAGAATAGGTACATGTAAAGCTCAAACATTTGGAACAAGGGTTAAACCACTGCATTTGGTAGGCCATTTAGTTAAAAGTGGACTAACTTAAAGAGCAATGGCCTAGGATTCTTTCCTAATCCACCACATCTCCAATCTAATTTTAGAGTAACAAATCAAGTTTTGAATCATGACACAATGTATGAATATGACATGATAAGCTCTCACACACATGGCATTGCAAACACAATAAACATAAACTAATAGGTCATGCTTCAAGCATCAACTTGCCTTCTCCTCATCAGTACAAACATTGTCAAATCAATCATACGCAAGATTACCATGGTAACCCACAATCCCAAAAATTTTTGGTACCTAACTTTCAAAACATTCATAAAACCATTCAAGAATATGCACATGCCAAAATTAATAGTCATTATATATCTACAAATTATCTAGAACACCTAAACATGTATGTTTAACAAAAAGTAAGCTCATCCACAAGGAAAAAGAAAAATGACAAGAAAAACTTGGGATCAAAAATAGGAAAATATGAGCTAAAGGTTATTCAAACATCACCCAAGTCCATCACTTCCCACACCCTAAAAAAAGATGATACTTTCCTCAAAGTAAATATATAGATGTATATATAACAAAAAATGAAAATTTTAAAACCATTTATCCATATAACAAAAAGTTACCAAATATCCAAAATAAAACATCAAAAAGTATCCAAAAACCATAAAATATAGTGTCTAAAATGAGAACATAGTATCCAAAGATAACAAGTATGGGGGTCAAAAGTAGCAAACAGAAGGTGCTCAAGCACAGGCATCCATCTGGTCCTGGGGCTCGCTATCCTCCTAGGTGGTCAGGGTTGCATTCACAACTATTGGCTCCTTGCAATATCTGCTGCTCCCGAGCCTTCCTCATCTCCTCTATTACTAAAGACTCACAAACCACCTAGTCTGTAATCTACTCCTCCATCTCTGCCACCTCATCAGCTATCCTTGGTCTCTTCCAGCTCGAAGCTGCATCATCGCTCTCTAAAGGCCTCTTCCCATGGGCATATGGGTAATGATCAAATAAATCAATCATATTATAACCCTCTAGTGCCTCATCCGGGGCTGCTATCTGGGACTCTAACGTTGTTATCAGGTTGACCTTGAACTTGGCCAACTCTTTCTTCACAGCAGCCATATCAACAGGTCGTGCACCCTCAAACCCCCCCGGACTCTTGCTTCAAATGCATCAACTCTAGCATCGATCGCCCTAACTCTCTCATCTACCAATGCATGGGTGAATACCTTTACCCTCTCTTTAGAGTCCCGTCCGGTTTGGCTGACCCTTGGTCTGACCTGAGCTGTTAAAGACTGTAGCCTGACTCCGCTGTAGCCACCCTGTACACAAGTGCCTAAAAAACAATAGCAGAAATAAGAAAATCAACCTGTAATGTGGATGTTGCTGGTGCTAGAGTGATGGAGGATGACGTAGAATCAATATCAACTGCTAGCGTAGGCTCTACAATAGTTGGAGTATTGCTGGTAAGGGCTAGAGTCGAACCTTGAGTCGAAGGCTCGACGAGGAATGGAACTGCAATAGCCAAAGGAGTTGCACATGGTAGGCCCACCGGGTTCTCATCAGCCATTATCAAGCTAGAATCCATAGCGCATGTGGCCTTGATATACTAGTTCTGCTAGGGTCTATAGGAACACCTGCTGCACTGCATAATTGGTGGCTCAAAACAGGAAATGACAGTGAGGTGTTTGTCCAGATGGCGGACTTATGGATCTGCTCGGAGGTAATCTAGGCCCAATTATCTCATAACCAGCTAGAATGCATTCCAATAACATAGCTCGCTCCAAGGTGATCACATTATCCATGAAAGTAGGCTGGATATGTCAACTGATAATGGACCACCAAAACTTGGCCCAGAAAGAGAGGTGGTCTTTCACTATCGGATCTGCGTGGTTTTAACCCACGTCAGATCGAACCCCTCCTCACAAATCTGGATAGGTACCCACTATAGTAGCACTGTCTTAGCCCTAACATCTTTCTTACTCATCACTCTCCTCATTTTGTCAATGCACTATCTGCAGTCGGCTAGGGGTTATGATTGGACTTCTTCTTGCTAGGCTTGTGACCCCTCCTCAGAATCTATCTTAGTATATATGAGGGTTATCTATGGCTAACTACTCTCAGACCTATCTCCTTCCCTCTCTTGTTTCTCCTTTGCAGAGTGGGAAGAACTAATCACTTCCATAGGTGTCTGAGTTGTACAAACCCGAGTTTGAGGTATATTAGCCTCAGGGTCTATTTTGAAACTGTGAACTTCTCGAGACCCCTCAGATCTCTCAGCCACAGAAGATTCGTGCACCAATCTTCATTGAAATATTTAGATTGGTCATTTGTCCCTTTGAGGCATAATACAAAATGGTGAAAGAATTGAGCCAATGCAAAATAGACAGCAAAATGCACCGAAACCCTAGAGAATGTTGTCCACGTCGGAAAATGATATGGGTAGCCGGGATTTTGATCCAAATAGTGAAAGGGGGGATTGATTAGGGGGTTTCCACCAATTTTAGGGCATTTGAAATGAAAATGGGGGTCAAATTTGATTGTGACCCCTTTTATATTAATCCGGGTCGCCCTTTCAAAAAGTTGCAGATCGGGGCTACGTGACACCGACTACGAGTCATAGGGTGTCCTACAACTTGTAGATCCTAGTATCATAGCAGACCTCAACACTTAGAAAAACTTGAATGCATACCTAGGCACTACAAACCCCACTTAGGACTCGTAGGAGACCCTACGAATCGTAAGATTGGCTCGTAGTGTCTGTGCTAACTTTGATGCTCACTCTTTTCCTCTATGAGGCATGACTACCAGTTTTAGTTGTGACTATGACCGTAAGCCTACTCGTAGAGCTTTGTCCAAGTGCCATTTTCACACATCTTCAGTTGTTCGATTTTCACCTGCAGACCACATCTTAAAACACAACAATTTTCAAAATTATTACAACTGCATCAATGTCTTTCAACTTAAAACAAACAAACACCTTACTACTTAAGAATTCTAATAACCAAACACACATAAAATATACCAACATTATCAAAGATGCTTGGGTTGCCTTCCAAGAAGTGTCTAGTTTAACATCGTGGCTCGACTTCGTCTTCATCCATCATCAACAATCATCAAGGGTCTGTACCTCACTCTTCAATTCATTCGGTAGTTTCATTGACTGGAGGATGTCGAACACTATCTCTTTATAATTGACCCTAAATAGAATATGAACCAAATCTATATCCATAAGAGCTCTCTAGTGGCCATAAATGGTCTTCCAAAAATAATGGGCACCTCGAAATCAACCTCAGAATCAAGGATCACAAAATCCATAAGAAAGCTGAATTTATCAACTTTAATAAGCACACTAAGAAGTATATCCTCCGAATTTTTGATAGTTCGATCTGCCATGAGCAATCATATTCTTGTTGGGGTAAGAGTGTCAAGCCCAAGATTATTTAATACGAAAAGAGTCATTATATTGATGCTCGCTCCTATGTCACAAAATGCTCTTGCAAATTCAACATCACCAATGGTGAAGGGATGTTGAATGCACCGAGGTCTTCTCAATTTTTTAACAAGGCATTTGGTCATGATCATACTACAGTGTTGGAGCTCATGTGAAAACTCTTGGCTCAAAGTGCATTTCTTTGTCACCAAATCCTTCATATACTTGGCGTACCTAGGCATCTTCTCCAAAACTTCTAGAAGGGGAATGTTGATGGATAATTGCTTCAACATTGAGAGAAAGTGTTAGAATTTGTCCTCCTTTTCCTTTTTCTTAAGCCTTTGATGGAAAGGAGTAGGAGGCTTTGGAATTGACTTCATTTTTTCATGCTCCCTTACCTCTTCTCTTTGCATCCCAACAATATTTGGACCTTCTCCCTCAACCACAATGTTATCACCAATAACCCTCTCATCAACTTCATTCGTGATCACCAGCATAGGGGGATCTATGGTGCTTTATCCATTATGCGTCATTAAAAGCCATGTAATTCCCTTTATTTTAGGATTTTGAACCTTGTTACTTGGTAAGGTACCCTTTTGGCAATGGTACTATTTCGAAGAAACCTGCCCAAATAGTTATTCTAGTTGCTTAATCGCCATCGAGTGAGATTCTATTTTTTGGTTAATACTTGAAATGTCCACTTTCATTCCCTTCAAGGTCTCATCTTAGTGGTCAGCTCTCTCCTACAACTTGTCAAACATCTCTTCAAGCATCGAAGTGCTTGGCACGACATCACGGTTGTAGAGCGGCACATAAGGACCATTCCTATAACTATCTTTTCTACCCCATTTGGCATCCTACATACTCTCTCTTTCATAGTAAACACCTTGGTTATCTCTCTAAGCATCATCACAGTTGTAGTTCTGACCTTGATTCTCGGAACCTAGCCTCCAATAGTCTGATTTGGACCCTTGGAGCTTATTCTGAAAACCCGCCACTTGATTACTCATGAAACAAGCATCTTCATCAAAGAACGGATTTTCATTTATAGGATCCTTAGGAAGTTGGTGAATGATCGCTTGGCCACTTGCTTGGTTTTGCTTCAAGACCAAGTCCATACTTGTGAAAAGTTGAGCATGTGGCTCTACGATCTCTTCACTAACCTTTGTTTGCTCATTGTTGGTATTGACCACACAAGAAGTCTTCATTACACCTTTCTCTTGTTAACCCTATGCTTTATTGGTTTTAACCACTTGCTTCATCCTTGCGGCTATCAATGCAAAAGGTTGGTCAAGAAACATGCCTCCCGTGATTGTGTTAGGACAAGCTTGACTATTTTCATCAAGAGCCTGATAGAAACTCTCAACCAAGGCATTATCAACAATCTTGTGGTAGGTGATCATCCTAAGTTTTTGACAAATCTCTCCCATGTGATACTAAAAGAGTCACCCGGCAATTGCTCAAAGTTGTTAATTTGATCTTTGAGTTTTAGCTTCTGTAATCTTGGCAAATATCTTTCAAGAAACTCTCTCTGAAGCTCTGCCCAAATATCATCACTAGGGTGATGATCGCACCCATCACCCTAGTGGTTAGGTCTTTGACCTCTCAACTAGGCCCTCGAATTGGGAATGGTCTACCACAACACTTTAGATGGTATCATCATGTACATATTCTCATTTTATCATTATATAGTCAATCATACATATCACATGCTTTAGACAATCATTTCCTTAAGAAACCATAACCGGACATTTTATCAAACACTTTGTGGGTGTGTAAAAGGGGGTGAAAGAGCATGCAATTTAGAGATGAACTCATGCAGTAAAATCAGTGGTAAAACCTTAAATCAACACCTTGTAACATCCCCAAGACATTCATATCAAAACCCCTCATCAAATCCAACATTAGATCCAAGATTTGAAGCTCAAAACATGCTAAATCAACCATACTTTCATGAACTAAAATCATTGTGCAGTAAATTTCTCAATGTACAAGACCAACATGTCAAATCAACTTTAAATCATACAAATATTGAGTAAAAGAGGATTTAGACACCATGGGTGAAAGGACCTAATGATTCAACACCACATACCTTAACTTTTGTGAAGTTCTTGAAGAAGAATTTAATGGAGATTTGAATCTTGGGTGAGATCCCTGAAGAAATCCTTGAGATTGGCCTTAAGTTTAGGACTTGAATTTATGGTTAGAAATGAGTCTAGGTGTTAGGGAAAATATTGGAAAATCTTTTGGGTGATATGAAGGTGAAATAAGGCTATAAGTATAGGTGAAAACACATGTGGGAAAACTTAGGTCCAACACTAACGAAAATCTGGGCGAGCTAGGAAAAGACAGTGCAGGAAATACACCTCTCCGCATCGTGGAGAGGTCACAGACCCTTATTGGATTTTGCACTAAGTTCAAATTTCATAATTTTATTCCTTTTCTTTAAAATCGAGGTTAGACACTTGTCACCATAATTTGGACCCCTTGAATTAGAATATGAAGTCGGATTTTTGAAATTCCAAATGGATTTTTAGATATAGGCAAAACAAGATTCCAGGAACTTCTGACCACGTTTTCTGGCACTTTTTGGGGTTGTTTCATCTTTGCTTTGTCTTTCCCATTCATTTCTTCACTTTGTATTCCATTCTCTCCAAACCTTCTTCACCAACATCAACCTTGTCATCAACACCCTTCTCACAAGCATCATCACCAACCACCGGCATTGGAGTATCTATGGTGTTTTTCCCACTTCTTGTCATGACCGCCATACAATGTCCATCATTCTTTGGATTTTGAACTGTGTTCTTTGGAAAGTCCCTTTTGACGTTGGTTTAATTGAGAAGAAATTTGGACAAAATGTTGCTCTAATTGTTTAATAGCCATCGAGTTAGACTCTATCTTTTTCTTTATGCTTGAAATATCTGATTTCATCACTTGCAAGGTCTCATCTTGATCGTAGGCCCTATTCAACAACTTGTTGAACACTTCCTCAATCCTAGAAGTGGTAGACCTGGCACCATGATTGTGGGGATTCACATAGGGATAATTTTTATATCCATATCTTCATCCCCATTCTACCTTCGGTACTCTTTCTCATTCATAATAATCACCACGGTTATCTTTATACACTCCCTCGCAATTGTAGTTCCAACCTAGATTTCTGTAACCTTGCCTCCAATGGTCCATGTTGGACACTTGGGGGTTGTTACGGAAACCCGTCGATTGGTTACTTAGAGAATAAGCATCTTAATCAAAGAATGGTTCTTCATATAGGGTGCTTTAGGAGGTTGGTGAGTCACTGTGAAAAGTTGCTTTGTTTTGTTTCAACACCATGTCCATACATGTGCGAAGTTGAGCAAATTGTTGCATAATCTCCTCATTCATGTTGTCTTGCACAATGTTGGTGTTCACTACACAAGAAGTTTTAGTACCACCTCTCTCTGTTTGCCCCCATACCCTATTTGTTTTAACTAATTGCTCCATTCTTTCGGCGATTCATGCAAAAGGTTGATCAAGAATCATGCCTCCCATAATGGTGTCAGCGCAAGCTTGACTATTCTCGACAAGAGCCCGATAAAAGATCTCTACTAAGGCATCATTGACAATTTTATGATTTGGAACCATCCTCAACCACTTGGTGAACATTTCCCATGTAGTACTAATCGAATCACTAGTAATTGCTCAAAGTTGTTTATTTGATCTTTGAGCTTAAGCTTTTTGGAACTTACTAAATACCTTTCTATGAAGGCTCTTTGTAGCTCGTCCAAACTAGTGATCAAACATTGTGGAAGCTCAGATACCAAATTTCCGCATTTCTAGTCATAGATAGAGGGAACACTCTCAAACCAACTGCATCAATAGAAAGATTTTGCGTACGAATAACACACTTACAAACAAACACGATACTATGTATATGACTATGTGGATCCTCCAAAGGTAGACACAATAAAAAACCATAATTTTGAAGCATATTTAGGAGACCAATAGACATGGTAAATTAGTATTGGCTGGTAAAGGTGGAAACACTATCGCTCCCATGACATCTATAGACATAGGGTTCAACCTATATTGGTTCCATCAATATGCATTTTCATTGGAAGCCTTATGGTGTGGACTATTCTCCCTTTGTGGTGGGTCTTCATTTCTACCCATATCTTTCTCATGTTGACCAATAGTTTCATCAATCGCGATGTCCTCATTTTCTTGGGTCATTCTTTTTGCAATTCGGTGGATCTCCAAGTTGATTGGAACTAAGGGGTTGACTTGGCTCCTTGTGTTGGGCATACAAACCCGTATACCCTGCAAACAAAACTAAACAACAAAAACAAAAACAAAAGTAAACTACAAGAGAATCTAGAAATTAATCCTTGAATTAACTAATAGTGAAATCAAGTCAAGAACCTAGCTGTATTCCTCGACAATGGTGTCATAATTTTTTATGTTCACTCTCCAACCGTAAAGTGGTTGAGGGGGGGAGTTTGCAGTTTCAAAGTGGAGAACAAATAAAAACATTGTACTATTACTATGAGAAGACAATCAATTTGAGGGACAACTTGGGAATTGTGTTCCCCATTATTTGTTAACTCTAATACCTTGGATAACATAAGCCTAGTTTAGACATTGCATGCAAGACTTAGATTCTTCCATCCCTCTTGTGAAGATGAAGGTCGAATATCACCATGGCGCTTGGTCGACAACCATGGTGTGCCAACTAACCATTACCTATTGAACCAGTGAACCTCCCTTTGGTTATTTTTGGTTGATTGACAAGAACACATCAATTGAATCCTGTCATCTACTTCCCTTTTCCTATTCGTCACTACCTTGGTCGAGATTGTGATAGTAGGTGGGGTTCGGTGTTGCCCACAACCAAACCACATTCAAAATGAAAGGAAATAGACAATACATGCAAATACCCAATCAAAGAAATGCACAAAATTTGGGTTATTTCAAGTCAACTCCTCATGGTTCCCACAATCGTAAGTTGTGGGCTCTTAGCTACTGATGGATAGGGCAAACTCACGAATAATAATTGGAATAAACATGGTTTAGAGATTGCCCAAGCAAAATGAAGAACAAAACCATCTTGATCTTGAAACCATAAGCTTCGACTAGTGGAAGTTGAGTACAAGTGATTTCAAATCCCCCAAAAAGGGTCATCAAAATTAAAATACTAAAATCTACACTAAACCCTAGAAAAGTGCTCTAAGAATTTTCAAAGTGTTGTAGAATTTGTAAAATGTTGAGTCTCCATTCAAAAAAACCCCATCATTAACTATTTAAAGATCCTAAACATAAAATAGAAATTCAGTTGGCAGTAGATACAGTTCCTAGTTACAACTTGTAGGGTGACCTACGAGTCATAATTGGGCTTTCGTATTCAGCACTAGGCATTTTGGATTTGACAGTTATGATCCATGTCTATGAGTCATGGTCTGATCTATGACTCATAGTGTCTTCTCATAGTCCTTAGATGTAGTTCTTGGTCCAAATTTTTACAACACTGTTTCTGGCTACAAGGCCCCCTCCTACGAGTCGTAGTGAGACATATGACTCATAAGTTAGCCTTGTATAGTTGACCTTCACTTTACAAATTACTAATTTTTTGAACACTATTTCTTGCTACGAGGGCATACTATGATTCATAGCTTAGGCTAGGACTCGTTGGGTGGCTCATATGTCTTGTAACTTCATCAATATCTGCAATTTTCTCATAAAATCATGCCAACCTCTATTTCCTACAAGGACAACACAAAAACACATAAAAATCATAACAAGTTACATTAAGAATGTGCAAAATCCTATGTTTTAGCATCAAATGTGTTATAATTTGACAACACATCATGAGCCTAACTTGAAACATGAGAATAAATCATAATCATACATGAACTCTTGCTTTAACATGAACGACTCACAAGAGGTAAAATCTTGGAAATAGGGCTTAACTTCATACTTGCATAATCATAGATAATTTCATGAATTCATAACATACTTAATAGCCCATATTCATCATGAAATCCCTTAACTTATAAAAACATGTAATTAACTTGAGAATTCTTGACTTGACATTTCATCGAACACATGCTAGGCACATATGAGAACATGTTTAAATCATACAGAATTCAAGAGTATAGATCATGAAATAATGAAATCAAAGCATCTTAAATTCATGTAAATCAGCCCACCAATCATCATGGTAAAACCCCATCATGGTTAACTTGTAAATCATATCAAAACTTCACAATAGTTCATAGATTTCATAGCTTGAATAATGTATAGTCTCAATAGACAAAACCAATTCATAGTATAAGTTTGAAATAGGTAAACATGCATAATAATAAACATTTATAAATCCACAACATTGTTTTTAATCAAGATCCATAGTAAGAGATATCTATAGAAGATAAAACTTGAAAACATGCAATTTTCATAAAAAGGAAGATTGGGCTCCATGGGTGAAAGGACCAAATAGATGAAACCCACATATCTAAATTTGGCGCTGCCTCGGTGTATACTTGAAGGAGACTTGATGTTTGAAGGTAGTTCTTGAGATCCGGAATCAAGCTTGGGACACTTGAATTTTGATAAATATTTGGTTAAGTCTTGAAGAGGGTTTTGAGAGTGTCATGAGTGATAGAGTTGAAAATGGCAATGTTTAGGTGTTTTAGCTCATAAGTGGGCATATGGCTATGACCCCAAGGCCCTTCAGACGAAATAAAAAAATCAAGGAAAAAAATACATTGGTCCACTCCATTGGCGCATGGCGGACCAGACGCGAATTTCCTCTAATACTAATCCGCGCCCCTGGCGTGTTTTGGCCAAGGTGCGGATGGCCACTAGAAATCAAATTTTCTTGAAAATATTTTTCGCTATGGGTCCTCTAAAATAAGAGTTATACCCATTTCCCACTCAATTTTTCCCCCTGATCATGAATATGAAGTCGGATTTTTGATATAATACATGAATTTTGAGATATATAGAAATTACGATTATGGGCATTTCCAAAGTACATTTTTGGGTCGTTTCAATATCTCTCCGTAGGGAACATTTGTCCTCAAATGTCAATGAATCATACATAAGAGAAGTAATCATGAAGATATTATCCCAAAATGAATATAACAAATGCATTTAAACATCATTCTCAAAAATCTCAACGTGAATGTAAAAAATCACCATAAACTTGCCAACATAAACATGGATGCATACAAAATGGCCTAACGTCTGAAACTTAAGACTTGAAATCATATAGGGGACTTAAATTAGTACCTTTAACTTGAGTAGAATGGATGTTATATAGATATCACTTTCTCATATCCTCCTCGGCCTCCCATGTGGCATTTTCATCTTGTTGATTCCTCCAAAGGACCTTGATAGAAGCTACATCTTTATTTCTCATTTGCCTCACTTATCTATCCAAAATCTCCACCAGGACCCCCCATAAGTCAAATTATCTTCTACAACACCCAGAACATCCAAGGGCACTATAGCACTTGGGCAACCCACACACTTTCTCAACATAAACACATGGAAAATCAGAAACCATGTCCATCTCCATAGGCAACTCCAACTCATATGCAACCTTACCCACTCTCCTCAAATCTTTATAAGGACCCACAAACCTTGGGCTAAACATCCCTTTCTTTCCAAACCAGACCATACCCTTCATAGGTGAGACTTTCAAATAAACCCAATCACCAACCTTAAACTCTAGATCTCTTCTCCTCACATCAGAATAAGACTTTTGTCTACTTTGGGCTATTTTCAATCTCTCCCTAAGTCAACATCACCTTCTCCAAGGCTTCCATGACTAAATTGGGACCTACTAAAGCTATTTCCCCTACTTCAAACCGCCTATCTGGGCATCTACAATGCCTACCATAAAAAGCTTCAAAGGGAGCCACACCAATGCTTGAGTGATAGCTATTGCTGTAAGCAAACTCAATGACTGTAAGATGTTAATCCCAATTATCCTTAAACTACAAAACACAAGGTCTAAGCATATTCTCAAGAGTTTGGATAGTCCTCTTAGCTTGACCATCCGTTTGAGGGTGAAAGGTCATGCTAAACTTAACCTTGATACTAAGACCTCTTTGGAAATACCTTAAAAGAATTGAGTACCATGACCATAAATGATAGACAAGGGAACCCCATGCAATCTAACTAACTCATGAATGTAAATTTGGAATAATCTTTAGCACCATAAGTCATTTTGATCAGTAAGAAGTGAGCCGACTTTGTCATTCTATCTACAACAACAAAAATAGAGTCAAAATGTTTCCTAGCCTTACACAACCCAACAACAAAATCCATGGTGATTTCATCCCACTTTGAAGTAGGAAAATCTATGTCTTAGGCTAGGGCACCCAGCTATTTATGTTCGGCTTTCACTTATTGGAAATCATGACATCCAGATAGGAACTTGACATTGTCTCTCTTCATACTACCCTACCAATACACTTCCCTCAAGTCTTTATGCATCTTTTTAGAAGTGGGGTGAATGGAATAGGATTAATTATGGTCCTCCTTCAAGATCAATTCTCTCAAGTCATCCACATTTGGCACACGCAATCTACCTTTGTACTTATGGCCACCGTCTCCCTTTTGAGAGAATACCTCTAGTTTTTCATCTCTCACCAAGGCCTTCAATTCAAGCAAGGTAGGGTCAAGATCTTGTTTTGCTTTTACCTCCTCAATCAAAGATGAGTTATAACCATCAACAATCACTACACCCTCATTATGAACTTCATCCAACCTAACCCCCAATCTAGCCAACCGGTGAACCTCTCTAGCCATCTCTTTGCCACCATCATCAAACATGAGGTAGACTAC
Source organism: Solanum ossicruentum (assembly GCA_025774065.1). Taxonomy (NCBI): domain Eukaryota; kingdom Viridiplantae; phylum Streptophyta; class Magnoliopsida; order Solanales; family Solanaceae; genus Solanum; species Solanum ossicruentum. The sequence continues at coordinate 8,653 of JAOTQR010081921.1, read as the reverse complement.
ATGTAGATACCCTACTTAAAGCATCGGCCACAACATTAGCTTTGTTGGGGTAATAATGTACACTTATATCATAATCTTTTAGGAGCTTTAAACAACTTCTTTGTCTCAAGTTAAGATCTTTTTTAGTGAACACATATTGGAGACTCTTGTGGTTGGTAAACACATCAACATGAACCCCATAGAAGTAGTGACGCCAAAATTTCAAAGAAAATACCACGGTCGCCAATTTAAGATCATCTGTGGAATAATTCTTCTCATGCACCTTAAGTTGTTTAGAGGCATACACTATCATCTTACCACCTTGAATCAACATACACACCAAAACAATTCTTAAGGCATCACAATAAATAAACAATCCTTCCAACCCTTTTTGTAGAGCCAAGATAGGAGTGGACACAATCTTATCTTTCAACATTTGGAAACTCTTTTTACACTCATCGGTCCACACAAATTTGACCTTCTTCTATGTCAATTTTGTCATGGGAGAAGCAATATAAGAGAATCCATTCATAAACCTCTGAAGCAATATAAGAGATTCCTTTAAACATTCTGAATAGTTTCTCTTCTTTTGCTTCTACTATCACCACATTAACATAAAAGAAGGAGATATATGTGTGGACCGATGAGTGTAAAAAGAGTTTCAAAACTTAGAAAGATAAGCTTGCCTCTGCACCTACCTTGTCTCTACCAGAAGGGTTGGAAGGGTTTGTTGTACATTGTGATGCCTTAAGAGTTAGTTTAGGGTGCGTTTTGATGCAAAATGATAAGGTGATAGCATATGCCTCTCAACAACTTAAGCTAAATGAAAAGAATTATCCCACCTATTTGTAATACGAGTTCGTCAATGGTGTTTTGAGCAACCAAATAGTAGATAAACTCCGCTCGGTTAAATCCTACTTAGCGTTGGCTGATAGATCCGATCCGCTCAATTATTTGCAAATTTTGTTCTCAGTTCCACCAAAGGGAGAAATCTTGAATTGGCGACCATGGTATTTGCTTTGAAAATTTGGCATCACTACATGTGTGGGGTTTATGTTGATGTGTTTACCGATCATAAGAGTCTCTAATATATATTCACCCAAAAAGATCTTACCTTGAGACAAAAAAGGTGATTAGAGCTCCTTAAAGATTATGATATGAGTGTGCATTATCCCCTGGCAAAGCTAACGTTATGGTTGATGTTCTAGTTAGGGTGACTATGGGTAGACTAGCTCATGTTGATGATAGTGGTAAATAGGTGGCTAGAGAGGTTCACCGGTTGGCTAGATTGTGGGTTAGGTTGAATGAGGTTGATAATGGTGGTATAGTAGTTGCTGATAGTTCTAAGTCTTCATTGATTGAAGAGGTAAAGGAAAAATAAGATCTTTACCCCACCTTGCTAGTGTTAAAGGCCTTGGTGAGAGGTGAGAAACAGAGGCTTTCTCCCAAGGGGGAGATGGTGCCCTTAGGTACCAAGGTAGATTGTGTGTGCGTAGTGTTGGTGACTTGAGAAAGAAGATTTTAGGTGAGGCTCATAATTCTTTCTATTCCATTCATAATGATTCCACAAAGATGTATAGAGACATGAGGGAAGTGTATTGGTGGGGTGGTATGATAAGAGACATTGCCAAGTTCATATACAGATGTCACAATAGCCAACAAGTTGAAAGTGCCACATGGGAAGCTGAGACGGACATTAGAAAGTGATATCCCTATCTCTACCACTCTACTCAAGCCTAAGGTACTAATTTAAGTTCCCTATATGAATTCAAATCTTAAGTTTCAGCCCCTATGTCATTTTAAATAGATTCATGTTTATGTTGAGAATTTTATGGTGATTTTGACATTAATGTTGAGATCCTTTAAAATGATGTTTAAATGTGTGGTTGCATTCATGTCAGGCTAAAATGTTCTTGATTTCTTCTTTCATTTACATTTCTTTGACATTCGGGGATGAATGTTCCCAAGGGGGAGATATTGAAACGCTCCAAAAAGGCCCCCAAAATGTGCTTCAAAAATGCCCATAATCATAATTTTCATATATTTCAAAAGCCATGCATGATATCGAAAATACGATTTCATATTCTTGATCAGGGAAAAAATTAAGTAGGATATAGGTATAATTCAAACTTTATAAGACACGTAGTGAAAATTGATTTTTGCAAAATTTTCAGAAGTAGAAGCTGTCCGCGATGGCTCCGCGATAAGGACCTGTCGCGGAGTAGTGTTATCGTTGCCTTGATTTTTCCAGTTTCGGCGTAAGCCATTGGGGTCTTGTCCCCATTCCCACTTATATGTAAAATCACCTACACTTAGCCATTTTTCAACTCTATATCACTCTAAAACCTCTTAACCATTTCACCAAATATTTCATTGAAATTCAAGTATCTCAAGCTTAATTCTAGATCTCAAGAACTCTTTCAAGCTTCAAGTCTCTTTCAAGACTACACCAAGGAACCCCCAAATTTATTTATGTGGGTTTCAACCATTGGATCCTTTCACCAAGGTGCCCAACCTTTCTTTTATGAAAGATTGCATCTTTTCAAGTTATACTACTTATGGGTATTATTTTGATGGATTATGATTATAAATTGTGTTGGAATTTTATGACATGTTGAGAGAAAACACGTGTTTATCTATTTCATGCTTATACTACAAGATGGTTTGTCTATTAAGACTATGCATGTTTTGGGTTACAAAACTATGATCTATTATGAGATATGATGGTGAATTTCAAGGTAACTTACATGAGGGTTTTACTATGAGTTGGTGGGTTGATTTACATTAATTTTTCTCACATTATTTCACTCTTGAATTGCATGATTTTGAACTAGCATTACACACTCACCAAGTCTTTGATATAATATCTTGACAAGGATTCTTGAGTTATTGATGATCTATTACATGGTTTACAAGTCAAGTAATGTTATGATGATTAAGGAATTGTATGTATGCATTGAATTTGTGCAAATTATCTATGGTGTTGCAAGTGTACCACACTTTGTTGGAGGGTGGCATGCCCAATCACCTTGTTGAGGGGGTGACAAGCCTCAATAACCTTTTCAGGGGATGGCATACTCGTAATACCTTATTGAGGGGTATGTACCTCAATCACCTTATCGAGGGGTGGTATGCCCGTACTACATTGTTGAGGGGTATATACCTCAATCACCTTGTCGAGGGTGGCATGACCATACTACCTTGTTGAGGGGTACGTAAAATCACCTTGTCGGAGTGTGGCATGTTCGTACTACCACGCTGAGGGGTATTTACCTAAATCACTTTGTAGGGAGTGGTATGCCCTACTACCAAATTGAGTGGTATGTACCTGAATTACCTTGTCGTGGGGTGGCATGCCCATACCACCACTTTGAGGGGTATAAACCTCAATCACCTACCAAGGGGGTGGCATGCCTTGGAGTTCAAGTGATAGTTTTCTTTGGATATGATGATTACGGTCTCTCCCTACACATGTAACCTATCTTTTCAAGTTATATGATTTACAAGTATGTTTTACCTCAAGCATTGATCACGTATGCCATTTTGATATTATACGTCTCCATGTTCGACTATGTTGCCTATGTCTTATTGCATTGCATCCTAATACTTAGTACATTCAAATGTACTAACGGATACTCTATGGCTACATGATGTTACCTTGTAGGAAGTGGAGCAGCACTCGATCTTTCTCCACGTGGCTAGTTTGGTGCTTTGGAGATACGCTTTGGTGAGTCCTCAAGTCCGAGGATGCTATCCATGTTACTCTTGCCTTTTGCTATTCCCCTTATATTGAACACTTGATATTGTGAAGGTGAGCTCAGAGAGAGTGTCTTGGCCCCTGCTCTCATCTATGTTTAGAGGTGTTGTTGGAACAATTGATGTATTTATGCTTTGAGCTTGACTCTTAACTATTTTATGATTATCTAAGACTTCAATTTGTCCAGTTTCCCTTATTTATATCCCTTTTTATTGTTTATTTTGCTTCCATGACAAGGGATGTGTCTATGATATGCTAAGAGGCTTGTTTAGGGTCCATTCGGGTTCTTATTCGTCGTGTCACATCTAGGCCCTAAGCTTGGGTCGTGACATTTTTTCTTCCTAAGTTTCTCTCGTTCAACTTGTTCGGCATATGTCATGATTAGGGATATGTTCATATCCCCAATGCATATGGTAGTACGACACTCTTCATTTATCAAGTCAAACACACCTAAAATAAACTTATGCATCCTTGCCCTAGCATCGACAACCAAGTGAAGAGCATACTTTGAAATACGATTCAATTAAAGGGAATATCCACAAACACTATTTGATCCTATCTTAAGGTTCATGAATTCTAATCTTCCTTCCCTTAACTCAATTGAAAAGAAGCGATCAAACAAAGCAAAATTGAATTCCTCCGAAGGAATAGGCTCATCATCTTCCCCTCCATATTCCATTGCTTTTACCATGTTTGAGAAAGTCCCTTGAGTTGGTAGGTCGCTAATTCCACTTTCTCTTCTGAACATGCCCCTATTATAGCCAAGACCTTGTATACTTCGTCGATGAATTCTTGGGGGACTTCTTCTACCTTTAAGCCGTAGAACTCCAGGGGATTCATCCTTGTTAAATTCCTCACTCTTGAAGCTAAGGTAGGAGCATGAGGAGCTTGAACTCTTTTATTGGCCACGACCCTTGGCAAAAGAGTGACCATGTTTTGATACTCGACGTGGGTGACTCCTTTTCCTTCTGCTTGGAGAGCTTATGGGGCCGAAGGGGCTAGTTCACCCTTGGGGTGGGGGAACTCTTTTTGCCATTCATCTCGATGGCATAATTTGACAGAGCAAATGACTACTCATGGAAACCTTTTTTCAAATCTAAAGCATGACATAGAGTAGGAAGAAGTGAACCATTTCCTAAAACACTGTCATGACCCAAACCTAGGGCCTTGACGTGACATGGTGAATGGGGAACTCGAAGGAACCCAAAACAATCCTCTAAGCATATCAATCACACATCCTTGGTCGCGAAAGCAAAATAACAACAACACGAGATATAAACAAGGGAAAAGGGATTAAGGGAAGTCCTTGATAATCATGAAATACTCAAGAGTCAAGCTCATAGCATAAGTACATCAATTGTTCCAACAACACCTCTAACATAGATTGGAGCGGGGGCCATGACACTTTCTGGGCTCACCTTCATAGTATCAAGTGTACAACATAAAGAGACATCAAATAGTAAGAGTAGCATAGCTAGTGTCCCCAGACTTGAGAACTCACCAAAGCTTATCTTTTGACATACCAAAACTAGCCACGTGGAGGATGATTGAGAGGTGCTTCTGTTCCTACATAGTAACATCATGTAGGTGCAGGGTATGCATTAGTACGTTTTGATTGTACTAAGCACATGGGATGCAATACAACAAGGCATAAGCCAATATAGTCAAAATGCATAATCATAAGAAAAGGATAAGTATAATATCAATATGGCATGTATGATCAATGCTAAAAGTAAATCCTGCTTGTAAATCATATAAATTATATAGAACATAATATATGTGTGGGAACAGACCATAAGCATAGACCAAGCAACTATTATTTAGAATCCAAGGCATGGCACCTCTTTGGAAGGCAATTGAGATATCTACCCCTCAACATGGTAGTATGGGCATGTCACCCCCCAACAAGGTGGTCAAGGTATCTACCCCTGAATGTGGTACTATGGCCATGTCACCGCCCAAAAAGGTGGTCGAGGTACCTAGCCCTCAACTTGGTAGTATGGGCATGTCACCCCCAATAAGGTGGTCGAAGTATCTACCCCTCAATGAGGTAGTATGGGCATGTCACCCCCCAACAAGGTGGTCGAGGTATGTCATCCCCTCAACAAGATAATTGGGCATGTCACCCCCAAAACAAGGTATGGTCAATTGCAACACTATAGATACTTTTCATGAATTCAATGTATACATACAATTCCTTGAAATAGATAGACATATATAATCAATCAACATTTCATAAAACCCCCACATAATTTAGAAGAAAAATTCATAATAAGAGATACCCATAGAAGATACACCTTTAAAACATGCAATTTCTTAGAAAGGAAGATTAGGCTCCATGGGTGAATGGACCAAATGGATGAAACCCACATACCTTAAACTTGGGTTTTATTGATGTAGACTTGAAAGAGACTTGAAGCTTGAATGGAGTTCTTGATATCCAGAATTAAGCTTGGGCCACTTGAATTTGGATGAAATATTTGGTTAAGTCTTGGAGAGGGTTTCTGAGAGTTCCTTGAATGATATAAAGTTGAAAAATGAGTAAGTATACGTGTTTTAATACATAAGTGGGCATGGGGCCATGACCCCAATGTCTTTGGGCCAAAATAGAAAATCAGGGATAAACTGTACTGCTCCGCATCACTGGTGCAATGCGTACCCATCTTGAAGGGCATTCCAACACTGATCCGTGCCCATGGCGCATTGCGGCCATGTCGCAGATGGCTAATGGAATTCAAATTTTTATGAAAATTATTTTTTGCTATGGGTCCTCTAAAATCGGGGTTATACTTATTTCCCACTTAATTTTGTCCCTTGATCAAGAATATAATGTTAGATTTTCGATATCACACATGAATTTTGAGATATATGGAAATTATGATTATGGGTATTTTTGAAGTACAAATTTAGGGCATTTTGGGGCGGTTCAAACACCTCATAGCCTCTCATTTATAGTTGTGGAACACTTCACAACAATGAATAAGACTCTACTTGACGTAGTATGTTGGATTTTCGAGGCATATTACAAACCTAATGCTCTGATACCATGCTTTGTCACGTCCCAAACCAAGGGCCTAGATGTGACACAACGAATGGGAACCCAAAGAGGATCCCAAATAACCCTCTTAAAAATACATAGCACGTCCTGTGTTTTGTGGAAGCCTAGAAGAGAAACAAACACGTAGCACATAATTTCTAAAGGAAATGGGGCTTTGGACTCACACTACGAGGATGTTATAATGAAGGGAATAAGCATGGATCACATAACAAATAGATCTAAGGGGCTGGTAAGTACACCTCGTGCTATAGGGGCAATTAGGTGCTTGGGACTTTCATCTCATCATCATTATCACACAACAAGCACATAAGTATGCCTCCTTTTGTGCTTGACAACCTTTTTGGTCAATCATGCAACTTAAACAATATGGATCCATTAGCTAAGTCACAATCATATGATAGTAACATAGTTATGGGACAATGGTTATCTACCAAGGTCTGCTTGGTGCTAGGTCACAAATCCAAGGAATACTCAAATCATACTTATTGCCAATTTATGCAAAACATAGTAATATCATAATCTTTTCATAGAGTATCTCATCAAAACTAAAGCTTCTTAACATCTATATAAGGCTTCATATCTTTTGTAACTTTCAAAAATACATTCATTGTTTCATAACATATATGATAGCCCTTTAATTCATATCATTCATGATTTCATATGACTTTCCATAAAGCCTTCACATTCATAGAAGATCAGTTTACAACTTTATTTAAATCATGGTGGGTCAACGTACAAATTTTAAAACCATGCAAATTATGCCATGAGAGTTACAAAACAGGATCACTTATTCAATACTCAAAGAGCTCATCAATACATAGTAAAACTTGACCAGGGCATCATCATACCATAAAATAAACCCGTAAATTTCCACATGGAATTCAATCCTTAATGATATATGAAGGTATATCAACATAAAATACTTCATATTACCATCATATAAAACATAAAATCACCATGTAATGCTATAACTTGAGAAAACACAAAATAGAAGAAGAATGGTTGAGCTTGTGCAGGAAAGGTCTCCATAGTTAGAACCACATACCTTAGCAGTAGAAGACATGCTTGCACATTCCCTTTGAAGACCTTTGAACTTGGGAGTGTTTTGGGACTTGAAGGATTTTGGAATGGGGTTAAATGGAATAAATTAGGGCTATAAAGGCTGATAAAGGGACCTTTGAATGTTAAAATGACATAGTATAGAGATTCAACAACACAAAGGTCAAATTTTTCCTTTTTGTAATTTTACCAGATAGGACCATGAGACCCCATTTATGGGCCGCGGTCAATTCTATTGGTCGTAGATAAGGGTCTCGTCTGATGACATTTCAAACTTTTAAAAACTTTTCTCTGGTTCACATTCGATGACATGACTTATGGCTTATGAGTATTCTACGGGCTATCTGATAAGTCGTACATTGAATCCCAGAAAATCCCTAATTTTATGAAGTCAACCAATATTCCGCTAGGAGAAAGTATGGCTCTTAGAAAAATGTATGGCTTGTAGAAGCCTTTGTAACAACTAACACTCATAAAATTTTAAGGACTATTTTCGTGCACTTTTCACGCTTCTCATAGGTGGGGCCTTACATTTATATGATGTTTTACTTGAGGTGAGGTAAAGTTGTTATGACCCAAACATAAGGCCTAGACATGACCGATGAATGGGGAACTCGAAGGAACCCCAAACAAGCCTCATAGCATATAATTACACATGCTTGGTCGCAGAAGTAATATAACACAAAATAAGAAACATGAAAAAGGGGAGTTGGGAATATGGGGGGGGGAGAGAGAGAGAGAGAGAGAGAGAGAGAGAGAGAGAGAGAGAGAGAGAGAGAGAGAGAGAGAGAGAGAGAGAG
>JAOTQR010081912.1:0-39287 GCA_025774065.1 Solanum ossicruentum | reverse complement strand
CACACACACACACACACACACACACACACACACACACACACACACATATATATATATATATATATATATATATGTATTATAACCATACTTATCATGAAATCATAATCATAATCATACTTGCATAATCAACCCATATCGTAAATCTTGTAAAATAGCCTTGTTTGTGCATGTTCATGACTTGGAGAATGAGAGTATAGTATGGGTATATGAAATTAATACTTCAAAGTATGATAATAAGATAAAATCATACTTAATTCATAAATAAATAAACATTTAAATCATACTTAAAATTACCCATTCCTATATTCATAATTAAAGGGGACATACAAATTTAAATCTCATAATATACATATAAATTGATATAATAAGACTTTAATCATGCTAATATCATCTATTGAAATCAACCGGTATCATAATTTCATCAATTGGAAGTTAAATCATAAAATTCACTTGCAAATCATACTGTGAAATCATAAAATAGATGAAATAGATTTTTGGGCTTCATGATTTGAAGGTAATCATGAATGAAACCACACATACCTTACTTAGATCATCTTGAGAAGAATTTAGCTTGAAATCTAAACGTCAATTGAATCCTACCTTGAATACTTGAAGATTAGACTTGGAGTGTATTTTGAGAGTTTAATTCTAGAAACTAATCATTAGGCTTAAATGAAGTGTTATAAAATATATAGGGGTTTATTTAGGAGGACATTAGAGTCATAGGAGGTCCAAAATACCCTTACATATGGAGAAATACCAAAGATACCTAAATGAAATGAGCCTCAAAAGTTTATCTAGAGAACAACACGGATGGCTTCATTGGCTATGAACCTTTTCACGGTCTTTCAAAGTGACCTTTCAGTGATATCTTTTATGAAAATGGGTGTAACCTGTTGCTCCAAACACAGAATCAGGTCACATTGGATGCTTTAAAAAGCTAATTCAAAGATCATTAATGTGGTAGGTCATGGACCACCTAATTTTTTTTTACAAGGAGATATGATCATTTGAAGTTGACCCTCATACTGGTTCATTCGAAAAACATAGCCAATGGAATTCCATTGGACTCGGCTTGGTGTAAGAGATCCATAATGACCCTAAACAACATATCAATATTGTATTAGAGTTTTTAAGGTGAATTTAGCTTAAGGATGAATGTTCTAGAGACCCTTTGACTAGCTTGAAAGGACGATTTAGAAGGCTTTTGAGTTAGTGAATGAGAAACTAAGTGTTATGAATAGCTTAAGATCTTATTTTGGAGGGAAAAGGAGTCAAAACACACCACGCAGTGTCTTAAGAATAGCTTATGAACTTATTTATGATGGAGAATGTCACGGCCCAAGCCTAAGCCTAGACGTGACACAATGAATGGGAACCCAAATGAGACCCCAAATAAGCCTCTTAGCATATTATTTACACATCCTTTGTTGCGGAAGAAATTAAACAACAATAAAAGCGTATAAATAGGGATAAGAGGGACCAAGGAAAGTCTTTCATAGCATTAATCAACAAAAGAGTCAAAGCTAAAAGCATAGATACATAAGTTGTCCAACAACACCTCTAGCATAGATTGGGCGGGGGCCAAGAAAAATTTTCGAGCTCACCCTTTTAGTATCAAAGTGCAACATAAGAAAATAGCAAAAGTAAGAGTGCAAAGCTATAGAGAACGCACCAATAGCTTATCTTCAAAGTAGTCAACTAGCCATGAGGAGAATGATCGTGAGGGGCTCTGGTTCCTACATGGTAACATTATGTAGGCATAGAGTATGCATTAGTGCATTTGAGTGTACTAATTTTGTAGGATACAATGCAACAAGAGATAGACAACATAGACAAAATGCACAAACATAGGCAATGAATAGTATAGTAACACAATATGGCATGCATGATCAATGATTGAAGTAAAATATGGTTATATAGAACATCATAAATGTGTAGGAAGAGACCATCATCATAGTCCAAGCAACTAGTACGTGAAATCCAAGGTATAGCACCTCCTTGGAGGATGATCGACGTATATGGGTTAATCGGTAGATAGACATCACACTCTTCATCATAGTTGTTAAGGTATATACCCCTGAACTGGTAGATGGACATAAAAACCTCCATCATAGTAGTCAAGGTATATACCCCATAACTGGTAGATGAACACCACACCCTCCATCATAGTGGTCAAGGTATATACCCCTTAACTGGTAGATGGACATAGCACCCGCCATCATAGTGGTTGAGGCAAAGCACCCTCTCAACAAGGTGTGGTCAACTTGAACCTCTATAGATACTTTCAAGAAACCAGCACATAAATACATTACTTTCATCATTATAAAATCACTTAATTCATAAATCATGCAGTGGACCATCAATAAATCAAGAACACTAAACCAGACATTTTATCAAACAATTGGTTGGTGTGTACTGCTAGTGTAAAATCATGCAATTCAAAAGTGAAATCATGTGAGAAAACATAATGTAAACAACCAACCAACACTTGGTAATACCTTCATGCAATATACATTCAAACCCTTCATCAAATATGATTATAGAACATATATTCAAAGCTCAAAACATGCTTAAACAATCACATTTTTATGAAACTCCAACATAGTTTATAATAAAATTTTATAATAGATGATACCCATAGATAATCAACTTGAAAACATGCAATTTACATGAAAAAGAAGGTTCGACACCATGGGTAAAAGGATCCAATGGTTGAAACCCACATACCTCAACTTTGGAGATTTCCTTGATAAAGATTGGAATGAGAACTTGAAGCTTGAATGAATTCCTGAAGATCCAGAAGTGAGTTTGGACCGTTTAAATGGGTGAGATAATTGGCAAAGTGTTTGAGAGGGTTTTAGGGAATGTCTTGAATGATATGGGGTTGAAAAAGTATAAGTACAGGTGTTTTTATGCATAGGAAGGCTTGGCCACAAAACCCCAAGGCCTTAGGCTGAAACTAAAAAATAACTAGCAACAAAATGTACTCCGTGACGGCTCCGCGTCATAGAGAGAACATGCACCCTCACTGGAAATGAAATTTTTGACGAAATAAAATTTTGTTACGGGTCCTCTAAAATTTGCTTTTTACCCATTCCCCATTCAATTTTTCCCCATAATCAAGAATATGAAGTAGGATTTTTGATATCACACATGGATTTTGAGATATATGAAAATTACGGTTATGGGTATTTTCGAGGCACATTTTTAAGCACATTTTGGGGCATTTCAATATCTCCCCCTTGGGAACATTCATCCCTGAATGTCAAACAATTTTACACAAAAAGAGTAATCATGAAGAGGTCAGCCCCAACAAGAATGCATTAATGCACTTAAACATCATTTTCATCAAAATCTCAACATAAGTGTCAAAATCGCCATGAACTTGTCAACATAAAGATGAATGCATGCAAATGACGTAAGGGCTAATACATAAGACTTGAAATCACGTAGGGGACTCGAATTAGTACCTTAGGCTTGAGTAGAATGGAAGATATAGGGATATCGCTTTTGCATGTCCACCTCGGCTTCCCATCTAGCACTCTCAACTTGTTGGTTTCTCCAAAGAACCTTACGGAAGCAACATCCTTGTTCCTCAACCTCTTCACTTGTCTATTCAAAATTTCTGTCGGGACCTCTTCAAAAATCAAATTGTCTTCAACAACACCCACAACATCAAGAGGCACAATAGCGCTAGGGTCACCCACACACTTCCTCAACATAGACACATGGAAGATCAGATGAACGAAATTCATATCATTCGATAACTCCAACTCGTAGGCCTCCTTAACAATCCTCATCAACACTCTATAAGGATCCACAAATCTTGGATTCAATTTACCTTTCTTACAAAATAGACCACGCCCTTCATGGGTGATACCTTGAAATTGACTCAATCACCAACCTTAAATTCAAGCTCCCTGCTCCTCAAATCGGTAAAGGACTTTTGTCTACTTTGGGAAGTTTCCAATCTTTCCTTATTAACCTTACCTTCTCCATGGCCTCCATAACCAAATTCGAATCCAACAAAGCCATCTCCCCTACCTCAACTCTTCCAATCGAGGACCTACAACGTCTACCATAGAGAGCCTCAGAAGGTGCCATACCAATGCTGGAATGATAGCTATTATTGTAAGAAAACTTAATGAGTGTAAGATAGTCATCCCAACTACCCTTAAACTCCAACACACAAGCTCTAAGCATATCCTCAAGAGTTTGGATAGTTCTTTCGGCTTGGTCATCCGTTTGAGGGTGAATGGCCATACTAAGCTTTACCGTGGTACCAAAACCTCTTTGGAAGGACCTCCAAAAGTGAGAAGTGAATTGAGCACCACAATCCTATATGATAGACAAGGCACCCCATGCAATCTAACCAATTCATGAATGTACAACTTAGCATAATCTTCGGCACCATAGGTAGTCTTGACCTGTAGGGAATGAGCCGACTTTGTCATCCTATCAACCACAACCTAAACCAATACGTGAGGCATCACAATACACAACAAAAACTTCCAACTCTTCCAGTAAAGACAAGATAGGAGCGGAGACAAGCATATCTTTCAAAGTTTGGAAAATCTTTTTCACACTTATCGATCCACACAAACTTTGCCTTCTTTTAGGTCAACTTAATCATGGGAGAAGCAATAGAAGAGAACCCATTCACAAACCTCCGGCAGTAACCCGCTAAGCCCAAGAAGCTTATAATATCCGATGGAGTCAAATGTCTTGGCCAATTTCTAATTACCTCTATCTTCTTAGGATCTACCTTAATGCATTCACCTGACACCACATGACGTAGGAAGGCAACCTCTCTCAACCAAAACTCACATTTCTCATATTTTGTATACAACTTTTCCTCCATTAAGATTTGTAACACCACCCTCAACTGATCCACATACTCCTCCTCACTATAGGAATAGATCAAGATATCATCAATAAATACCACTACAAACAAATCAAGGTAAGGTTTAAAGACCCTATTCATAAGATCCATGAAGATAGCCAGTGCATTGGTCAACAGAAAAGGCGTAACCACAAATTCATAGTGCCCATACCTAGTCAGGAAGGCCTTCTTGGGAATGTCACACTCCCTCACTTTCACTTGTTGTTAGCTACACTGAAGATCAATCATAGAGAAGTGACTAGCCCCTTCAAGTTGGTCAAAAGGATCATCAATCCTTGGTAGAGGGTACTTATTCTTGATGGTTAACTCTATTAAGTTGCCAGTAGTCAATACACAACCTAAGGGAACCATCCTTCTTCTTTACAAACAATACCGGTGAGTTTATCGACAAAATAGATTTATCTAAGTCACTTCATTTCTTTTTGTCCAAGTCACTTCGTTTCTTTTTGTCCAAGTCACTGGCTAGGCCTACTAAAACCCTTCTCCAACAAATCCCTCAATTGCTCTTTCAAGTCCTTCAACTCTGCTGGAGCCACAAAGAAAAGGGGGAATAGAAATGGGTTAAGTATTGGGGAGGAGGTCTATACCAAAATCTATTTCCCTTCTCGAAGGAATACTAGGAAGCTCATTAGGAAAGACATCAAGGAACTCATTTACCACCTAAACCGACTCAATAGGAAGGACCTTGGACTCAACATCCCTAACCCTCACAACATAATAGAGACACCCCTTAGAAATCAACTTTTGGGCTTTAATGCAAGAAATGAATCTATCCTTGATCACGACATCATGACTCTACCACTCAAGAACAGGTGCATTCGGGAATTGGGATTTGATCCTATGGGTTCTACAATCAGTAGAGGCATAATGTGCACGCAACTAATCCATCACAAGAATGACATCAAAATCCACCATATCTAACTAAACAAAATCAAGAGGCAATATTTTATGCAAAATGAAAACAGGACAATTACTACAGACCCTAGTAGCAACAATGGATGCACGAACGACAATAGACACCTCATATGGCTCACACAACAATTCAGTTCAACATGAAACATTTTGGAATCAAAAGGATTAATAAAAGAAAGAGTGGCACTCCGGTTTACAATGCATACACATCAAAATCAAAGAATTTTAACATACCATTGATAACATCGGACACCTCATCTACCCCTTGCCTCCATTGAAGAGCATAGAACCGATTGTGCCTTAGGGCACCACCTTATTGACCTACACTTCCCAAAGGAGCCACATTCGCACATCGGCGTTGTGAACTGCCATCTCTACCCCTAAGTTGTGCACAAGGACAATCAATCACCTTATGACCCACTTCACCACACCCATAACAATCATTAGTATCCTTCAAACATGGGCCATCATTGCTTCTACCACATCTTGGACACCTAGCATTAGGCCCCACTCCACCACCACCTTGGACACTTAGGATATCATTAGCAAACCTTCTAGTAGGAGCGTTGGAAGACCCTTGGCCTTGATGAATATTGACCACCCTTGGGACTTTGGAATCTAATCAAATTGAGCCCTCTCGGCCTAATTACCTCTTCTCTTCCTCAAATTTTCCCCGTCCAATTCTTTGGCATAATTCATGAGGTGGGAAAAATCCATATGGTGGCACGACACTCCTCATTCACCAAATCTGATATACCCGTCACAAACTTATTCATCCTAGACCTTCGCTCGGGCACTATTTGTGGAGCATATTTAGAGAGTTGGTTGAACTTGAGGGCATACTCCCTCACACTCAAGGACCCTTGCTTCAAATTCATGAACTCCATCATTTTGGCCTCCCTTAGCTCAAGCGGGAAGAACTAGTTGAGAAAGGTTGCCTTAAACTCCTTCCAAAGAATTGTTGTTCCCCTTCTCTCCTTCCATTGAGTAAACCATATTTGGGCCACCTTCTTGAGTTGGTAAGCTACCAACTTTGCCTTCTCTTCCGATCTAACACCTAAAATAGACAACACTTTGTACAACTCGTCAATAAATTCTTGAGGGTACTCATCCACTTTAGACCCATGGAACTCTGGCAGATTCATCCTCATAAAGTCCCTTATCCTAGATGTCAGAGTAGGAGCAAGAGGGGCTTAGGCCCCTTGGTTGATTTTATTAGTCATAGCTTGTGCTAACATAGCAATAGTATCTCGAAACTTTTCATGAGCCAGTTGTTCTTCAGAAGTGCGGGATCTTCTTCCTCTTAGAATAGGCATAACCTAGAATAGCAAAGAATGTTCGTTAGTGGAATACCTTACCTTAACTTCTATAGCACGACATAGATCAAGAAGATGGGAAACATTTCCTAAAACACCTCATAGCCTCTTACTCATAGTTGAGGTGCACTTCACAACAATGAATAAGACTCTAATCGACGTGGTATGTTGGATGCTGAGGATCATTAACAACCTAATGCTCTGATACCAAGTCTATTGCAAACCAAGACCAGGGCCTAGACGTGACACGGTGAATGGGAACTCGAAGGGGACCCCAAGCAAGCCTCTTAGCATATTATTTACACGTCTTTGGTCGCTGAAGCATATTAAACAACAATAAAAGCGTATAATTAGGGATAAGAGGGAGTAAGGAAAATTTTTCATAGCATAAATCATCAAAAGAGTCAAAGCTAAAAGTATAGATACATAACTTGTAGTCCAAAAACACATTTAGCATAGATTGGGGGGCCAAGACAACTTTCTGGGCTCACTCTTTTAGCATCACAAAGTGCAACATAAGGAAATAACAAAAGTAAGAGTGCAAAGCTAGTGTCCCCAAACTTGAGGACTCACCAATATCTTAGCTTCAAAGTAGTCAACTAGCCACGGGAGGAAGATCGTGAGGGGATCTAGTTCCTACTTGTTAACATCATGTAGGCATAGAATATGCGTTAGTACGTTTGAATATACTAAGTATGTAGGATGCAATGCAACAAGATGCCTATATAGAACATAATACATGTGTAGGAAGAGACCGTCATAATAGACCAAGCAACAAGTACTTGGAATCCAAGGTATAACACCCCCGTGGAGGGTGATCAAGGTATATACCCCTCAATCGCTAGATGGACATCACACTCTCAATCATAGTGGTTAAGGTATACACCCCTTAACTAGTAGATGGATATCACACCCTCCATCATAGTGGTCAAGGTATATACCTCTTAACTGGATGATGGACATCACACCCTCCATCATAGTGGTCAAGGTACATACACCTTAACTGGTAGATGGACAGAGCACCCTCCATCATAGTGAGTCAAAGCACCCCCCCTCAACACAGTGTGATCAAATTGCAACAGTATAGATACTTTTCAAGAAATCAAAACATAAGTACATTAGTTTCATCTTTATAAAGTTAATTAAATCATAAATCATGTAATAGACAATCAATAACTCAAGAACCCTAAACTAGACATTTTATCAAACACTTGGTAGGTGTGTAATGCTAGTGTATAATCATGCAATTCAAGAGTGAAATCATGTGCAAAAAATTAAACCAACCCACCAACACTTGGTAGTACCCTCATGCAATATACATTGAAATCCTTCATCAAAACTCATAAAAGAACACAGATTCAAAGTTCAAAACATGCTTAAATAGTCACATTTTTATGAAACCCATACATAGTTTATATTCAAACTTCATAATAGATGATACCCATGAATAATCAACTTGAAAACATGCAGTATACATGAAAAAGAAGGTTGGGCACCATGGGTGAAAGGACCCAATGGTTGAAATCCATATACCTCAACTTTGGAGATTTCTTTAATGAAGATTGGAATGAGAACTTGAAGATTGAATGAATTCCTTAAGATTCGGAAGTGAGTTTAGGACACTTGAAATGGGTGAGCTATTTGGCTAAGTGTTTGAGAGTGTTTTGGGGAATGTCTTGATTGATGTGGGGTTGAAAATGACTAAGTGGATGTGTTTTATGCATAGGAAGGCTTAAGCCCAAGACCCCAAGGCCTTTGGCTGAAATCAAAAAAAAAATTGCAAAAATATTTACTAATCTGTGACGGCTCCGCGTAGTGGGGAGAATGCGCACCCCCACTAGAAATTAAATTTTTGGCAAAACAAAATTTCACTACGGGTCCTCTAAAATCAGGTTATACCCATGTCCAACTCAATTTTCCCCCTAATTAAGAGTATAAAGTCATCTTTTTGATATCACACACGAATTTTGAGATATATAGAAATTACGATTATAGGCATTTTGGAGATACATTTTTGGACACTTTTTGGGTCATTTCAGAAAAGTAATCAAAACACATCACATACTGGCTTAAGAACTTTGCAATGAACAATCCTCACTTAAAGGAACCGAGAAAAACACTACCCAATGCACTGCCATGACACTCTTCACGAGCTATGAAGTGCACCATAGCTCATGATGCTTTCTGTGGAGTGCAAGGGATACTAGTTCAAGGAAAAGAGGCTTACATTAGAGCACTTGACATGGTGTGGTGTGCACCCCAACCCATGAAGTGGCTTGTTGAAATGCCCCAAAAATGCCCAAAAATGCCCAAAAATGTGTTTTGAAAATACCCATAATTGTAATTTCCATAGATCTCAAAATCCGTGAGTGATATCAAAAAATCGACATCATATTCATGATTGGGGGCAAAATTTAATGGAGAATGAGTGTAACCTTGATTTTAGAGCAATCCTAGAGAAAAATAATTTTCCAAAAATTTGCTTATCTAGTGGCGATCCCGACCAGACCGCGATGCGGACAGGGCTCGGATCAGTGTATTTTGGCCCTGCACATTGGCTCCATGACGTGGACCTATCGCAAAGTTGTGTTAATTTTTCCTTCATTTATTTAATTTTGACTTAAGACATTGGGGTCTTGGCCCAATGCCCACCCATGCGTAAAAACATCTATACTTAGCCATTTTTCAACTCTATACCATTCAAAACATTCTCAAAACCCTCTCTAACACTTAGCCAAATATTTCATCCTAATTCAAGTGTCCCAAGCTTAATTTTAGATCTCAAGAACTTCTCTCAAACTTCAAGTTCTCATTCAAATCTTCATCAAGGAAATCCCCAAATTTGAGGTATGTGGGTTTCAACAATTAGGTCCATTCACCCATGGTGGCAAATCTTCCTTTTTATGAAAATTGCATGTTTCCAAGTTGTGTTACTTATAGGAATCATTTATGATGAATTATGATTACAAAAAATATTGGGGTTATATGAAATGTTGATTGGAAATACATGTTTTCCTATTCCAAGCTTATACCATGAGATGATTTAACTATTGTGACTAAACTATGATCTATTATGAGGTTTGATAATGGATTCCAAACTATCTTACATGAGGTTTTTATAATGTATTGGTGGGTTGATGTATTATGTTTTCTCACATGATTTCACTCTTTAATTGCATGATTTTAAACTAGCATTGCAAACCCGCCAAGTGCTTGATAAAATGTCTTGACATGGACTCTTGAGATATTGATGATCTACTACATGGTTTATGAATAAAGTGACTATATAATGATTAAAGGATTGTATATATGTATTCAATTTATAAAAGTATCTATAGTGTTTCAAGTTGACTACACCTTGTTGGGGGGGTGGCATGCCCAACCACCTTGTTGAGGGGGTGTCAAACCTCAATCACCTTGATGGAAGGTGGCATGTCCATACAACAACATTGAGGGGTATGTACCTCAGTCACCTTGTCGGGGGGTGGCATGCCCGTACTACCACGTTGAGGTGTATGCACCTCGATCACCTTCCAAGGGGGTGGTATGCCTTGGAGTTCAAGTGATTGTTTGCTTGGGCTATGTTGATATGGTTTCTTCCTACACATGTAATTTATATTTGCAAGTTATATGGTTTACAAGCATGTTTTACTTAAAGCATTGATCATGCATGCCATATTGATGCTATACTTATCCATTTCTTATGACTATGCATTTTGACTATGTTGGCTATGTCTTGTTGCATTGCATCCAACATACATAGTACATTCAAATATACTAATGCATACTAAATGCCTACATGATGTTACTATGTAGGAGCCGGAGCTCCTCAGGATCATCCTCCATGTGGCTAGATTTGGTATCTTGAAGATAAGCTTTTGGTGAGTCCTCATGTTCGTGGACACTAGCTATGATACTCTTGCTTATTTTATTTCTCTATGTTGATCTACGATACTATGAGGGTCAGCGTGAAAAGTGTCTTGGCCCCCACCCAATCTATGTTTGCAAATGTTGTTGGAACAATTGATGTATCTATGCTTTGAGCTAGACTCTTGATTATTTTATATTACCTAATACTTTCCTTAGACCTTTTTATCCTTATTTATAACTCTTGTTGTTGTTGTTTTGTTTCCATGACCAAGGATGTGTGATTGATATGCTAAGAGGCTTATTTGGTTCCTTCGGGTTCCCCATTCGCCATGTCACGTTTAGGCCCTAGACTTGGGTTGTGACAAACTTGGTATTAGAGCACTAGTTTGTTAATGATCCTTGGAATCTAACATACCATGTTGATTAGAGTCTTGTTTATGGTTGTGACATGCACCACAACTATGAGCAAGAGGCTGTGAGGTATTTTAGGAAATGTTTCCCTTCTTAATGATCTATGTCGTGCTTTAGGAGTAAGGTAAGGCTTTTCCTCTAACAAATGTTCTTTGCTATTTTAGATCATGCCTATTCTAAGAGGCAGAAGAGCCCATACTCTCGAGGTGTAACCGGCCCCTCCCACTTCTCAAGCTCCTCATGATGGGTGATTGGCCCATGAAGAGTTTCAAGATGTTATTACCATGTTGGCCCATACCATGTCTAATCAAATCACCCAAACACTAGCCTCAAGGGTGAGCATGTTACTAGAATGAACCCACTGGAGTTCCAAGGA
Source organism: Solanum ossicruentum (assembly GCA_025774065.1). NCBI lineage: Eukaryota > Viridiplantae > Streptophyta > Magnoliopsida > Solanales > Solanaceae > Solanum > Solanum ossicruentum. The sequence continues at coordinate 27,496 of JAOTQR010081912.1, read as the reverse complement.
GGATGAGGATCCACAAGAATTCATTAATGAGGTGTATATGGTGTTGTCCATTATGGGGTGTTAACTGAAACGATATAGCAGAGTTGGCAACCTACTAACTCAAAAGGGTGGCTCAAATATGGTTCACTTAATGGAACATGGAGAATGGGAATGGTGATGCTATCCCTTGAGAAGAATTCAAAGTGGCATTTCTCAATTGATTCTTCCCTTTTGAGCTTAGGGAGGCGAAAATAATGGAATTTATCAACCTAAAGCAAGGGTCTTTGAGTGTGAGAGACTATGCTCTTAAGTTGAACAAACTCTCCAAGTACGTCCCACACTTTTTTCCCAAGCAGAGGTCTAGAATGAACAAATTTGTGTCAGGTGTGTCCGACTTGGTCAACGAAAAGTTTCGTACCACCATGTTGATTGGCGATATGGATTTTTCCCGCCTCATGACATATGACAAACAGCTAGAGGGGGAAATATTGAGAAAGAGAAGAAGTGGTGAGGCCAAGAGGGCCCATCTTGAAGGTGGATTCCAAAATTCTAAGGGTGGTTGACTTCTTCAAGGTCCCAAGTTCCAAGGACAAGGGTCTTCGAATGCTCTTAATAGGAGGTTTGCTAATAACAAACCTATATGCTAAAGGTGTGGTATGAGCCATAATGCCCCATGTATGAGAAACACTAATGCTTGCTATGGTTGTGGTGAGGTAGGCCATAAGCTTGATTGTCCATGTGCACAAAACTAAGATAGAGATGGTCATCCACAAGACCAAGGTGCAAATGCAGATTCAAAGGGAAGAGGAGGCCAACAAAGGGGTATCCCAAGTAAAAATAGGTTATATGCTCTTCAAGGGAGCCAATCCCTGGACTATGTAATGTACTTTATCTGCTGGGTTACAGGCGGACGATTTTAAAGAGGACTCCCCATTCATTAGATAGAGAAGATCACCAAGATTTCGCGATTCGTTGCCAAATTTATTCCAATTCCAAGAGCTCGTCACCGGTATATTAAAGGTTCTTGATTTTGATGTGTATGCTTTGATTGATCCGGGTACCACCCTTTCTTTTATTACTCCTTTTGTCACCAAAAAGATTCATGTTAGCCTGAATTGTCGTGTGAACCATATGTGGTGTCTACCCGCATTGGTGAGTCTATTGTTGCTAATAGTGTCTATAGATATTGTCCCGTATTCATGTTTTATAAAATCTTGCCTTGTAATTTTGTTGAGTTAGATATGGTGGATTTTGATGTCATTCTTGGGATGGATTGGTTGCATGCATAGTATGCCTCTATTGATTGTAGAACCCGTAGGGTCAAATTCCGATTCCTAAATGAGCCCATCATTAAGTGGGAAATTTGTGATGTTGTTGTCAAGGGTAGATTCATTTCTTGCATTAAAGCCCAAAAGTTGATTGGCAAGGGTTGTCTCTATCATCTTGTAAGGGTTAGAGGTGTTGAGTCCAAGTACTTCCCATAAAGTTGGTATTAGTGGTTTATGAGTTTCTTGCTGTCTTTCCTAATGAGCTTCCCGGTGTTCCTCCTGAAAGGGAAATAGATTTTGGTATAGACCTTCTACCCGATACTCAACCCATTTCTATTGCCCTTACCGTGTGGCCTCGGCGGAGTTGAAAGAGTTGAAGGAGCAATTGAGGGATTTGTTGGAAAAGGGTCTTATAAGACCTTGCCAACCACCTTAGGGTGCACTGATGTTATTTGTGAAGAAAAAGGATAGTTCTCGTAGAATGTGTATTGATAACCAAAAATTTAAAAGAGTCACCATCAAGAATAAGTATCCTATACCAAGGATTGATGACCTTTTTGATCAACTTCAAAGGGCTAGATACTTCTCAAAGATTGATCTTCAGTCCAGGTATCATAAAGTAATGGAGAGTGACATTCCCAAGATGGCCTTCCAGACTATGTATGGGCACTTTGAGTTTGTGGTTATGATATCCTTTGGGTTAACTAATGCACCGGCTATATTCATAGATCTTATGAATAGGTTTCTTCAAACCCTACCTCGACTTGTTTGTGGAGGTTTTATTGATGATATCTTGATATATTCCCATAGTGAGGAGGAGCATGTGGATCACTTTAGGGTGATATTGCAAATCTTGTGGGAGGAGAAGTTGTATGCTAAATATGAAAAGTGTGAGTTTTGGTTAAAAGAGGTTGATTTTCTAGGACACGTGTTGTCAGGCTTAAGGTGGATCCTAAGAAGACGGAGGTGATTAAAAATTGGCCTAGACCTTTGACTCCATTGGACATTATAAGTTTCTTGGGTTTGGCGGGTTATAACCAGATGTTTGTAAATGGGTTATGTTCTATTGTTTCTCCAATGACTAAGTTGACCCAAAAGAAGGAAAAATTTGTATGGACCGATGAGTGCGAAAAGAGTTCCAAACTTTGAAATGTAAGCTTGTCTCCGCTCCTATCTTAGCTCTACCGAAAGGGTTGGAAGGGTTTGTTGTGTATTGTGATGACTCAAGAATTGGTTTGGGGTGTGTTTTAATGCAAAGTGGTAAGGTGATAGCATATGCTTCTAGACAACTTAAGGTGCATGAGAAGAACTATCCCACCCATGATCTTGAATTGGCAGTCGTGGTATTTGCTTTGAAAATTTGGCATCACTACTTATATGGGGTTCATGTTGATGTGTTCACCGATCATAAAAGTCTCCAATATGTGTTAGTCCAAAAAGATCTCAACTTGATACAAAGAAGGTGGTTAGAGCATCTCAAAGATTATGATATGAGTGTGCATTATCACCCTGGCAAAGCTAATATTATGGTCGATGCTCTAAGTAGGGTGGCCATGGGTGGCCTAGCTCATGTTGATGGTGGTGGCAAAGAATGGCTAGAGAGGTCCATCGGTTGGCTAGATTGGGGGTTAGGATGGAAGAAGTGGATAATGGTGGGGTAATGGTTGTTGATGGTTCTAAGTCGTCTTTGTTTGAGGAGGTGAAGGGAAAACAAGATATTGACCCCGCCTCATTTAGAATTGAAGGCCTTGGTGAGAGATGTTAAGGTGGAGGTTTTCTCCTACGGGGAGATGGTGCCCTTAGGTACCTAGGTAGATTGTGTGTGCCTAGTGTTGATGACTTGAGAAAGAAGATTTTAGATGAGGCTCATAATTCTTCCTACTCTATTCACCCTGGTTCTACAAAGATGTATAGAGACTTGAGGGAAGTGTATTGGTGGAGTTCAATGAAGAGAGATATTGCCAAATTCATATTCGGATGTCACAATTACCAACAAGTGAAAGCCGAAGATCAAAAGCTGGGTGTCCTAGCCCAAGATATCGACATTCCTACTTGGAAGTGGGAGGAAATGAAAATGGATTTTGTGGTTGGGTTACCTAAGACTAGAAAGCATTTTGACTCTATTTGGGTTGTGGTTGATAGAATAACAAAGTTGACTCATTTCCTACCGATCAAAACTATCACGACCCAAGCCTAGAGCCTAGACGTGACATGACGAATAGGGAACCTGAAGGGAGCCCAAGCGAGCCTCTTAACATATCATTACACATCATTGGTCGTAGAGGTAATTAAACTACATAATTAGATTAGAAATAAGGGCAAAAGGGCTAAAGGGAAACTTTTATAACATAAACCTCAAAAAAAAAAAGAGTCAAGGCTCAATAATAACATGTCCAATAACACCTCTAAAACATAGCTAGGAATAGGGGTCAAGACAAGCAACTGCGCTCACCATCATAGTCAATACATATAGAAAAGAAAGATAGTTTTAGTACATAGCATGGAATCATAGACATTGTCCCCAGAATGGAGGACTCGGCAACTAGCTTGAGTGAAATCCTACTAGCCACGTGGAGGAAGATGCTCATGTGGGACTCCAGTTCCTGCATGGTGACATCCTGTAGACATAGATTATGTGTTAGTACATTTTGAATGTACTAAATATGCAGGATGCAATGCAACAAGAGATAAGCAACATAATCGAAATGCATAACATAGGCAATGAATAAGCATGTAGCAATATGGCATGCATGGAAAATGCTAGAAGTAAATCATGCTTTCATAGAATACAATAAATGGGCAAGAAGAGACCATCATTATACAATCCATAGTCTATTGAGGTATCAACCCCTCAATTGGTTGGTGGATCATCTCACCCTACTACCCATGTTAATTGAGGTACCAACCCCTCAATTGGTTGGTGGACAGTCTCTCCCTACCACCCGTGGGGATTGAAATACCAATCCCTCAACCTGGTTATCAATTTACAAACCCCTCGACATGGTTATCAAGACAAACCACTCGACATGGTTACCCAGGCTAACAACCCCCCAAGTGGGGCATGGTCAATTCCCAACACGATATAGGAGAGTATCATATACATACATTTATTTCATCATCTTAAAGTCATTTAACTCATATGATATGCGTTGGACCTTCCATTCCTCAAGAAACCATAACTGGACATTTAATCAAACACTTGATGTGTATGTAGTAATAGTGTAAAACCATGCATTTTATGCATGAAATTATGCAAGAAAATTCAATGTAAAACCATCCATCACTACTTGTTAGCACCCTCAAGCAATATACATCAAAAGCCTTCATCAAATCCCATAATGGGTCTTGTATTCGCAGCTCAAAACATGCTAAAACAGTCACAATTTCATGAAACCCAACATAGTTCATAGTCTAATGAATAAGTAAGACCCATAAGTAAATAAACTTGAAATCATGAAATTTAGGTAAAATAGAGCTTGGGCACCATGGGTGAAAGAACCCAATGGTTGAAACCCTCATACCTTGACTTTGGAGAGTTCTTGATGAAGATTGGAAATGGAGACTTGAAAGTTGAATGCAATCTTTAAGATCTGGATGAGTTTTGGGACTTCAAATTTGTGGTAAATATTTTTCTAAGTGTTTAAGTGAGTAGTGGGGAATGTTTAGTGTATGATTTGAGGGTGAAATATGGACATATATAGATATTTTCACGTATGGAAACACTTAGGGCCAAGACCAAAAGTCTTGGACCGAGATAGAAAAACTAGACAGAAAATACACTGTGGCGCGCCCTTGGCGTGTCGCGCCAGGGGCGCGAATAGCTCATTAAATTTGCAATTTGGAAAAATGAAATTGCGATCCATTTTCTCTAAAATCGTGGTTAGTCCTATTTCCCACTAAATTTGACACTCTGATCAAGAATATGAAGTCGGACTTTCGATATCACGCATGGATTTTGAGATGTATAAAAATTACGATTCCGAGCACTTCTAAGGCACCTTTTTGGGCAATTTTTGGGATCATTTAAATATCTCTCCCTTGGTAACATTCGTCCATGAATGTAAAAGGAATGTACAAAGAAGAGTAATCATGAAGAAATCAGCCCCAACAAGAATGCATCAACACAGTCAAAACACCATTTTCAAAATTCAACATTAGTGTAAAAAAATCACCATGAACTTTGTCAATATAAACATGAATGCATGAAAATGACATATGGGCTGAAAATGAGACATGAAATCACATAGAAGGCTTAGAATTAGTATCTTAGGCTTGGGTAGAATGGAAAAGATAGGGATTTCATTTTTGCATATTTGCTTCGGCCTCCCATGTAGAACTTTCGACTTGTTGATTCCTCTAAAGGACCTTAACAGAAGCGGCATCCTTGTTCCTCAACCTCTTCAATTGTCTATCCAAGATCTCTACTGGAACCTTATCATATGTCAAGATGTCTTTCACCACACCCAAAACATCCAATGGGACAATGGCATTCGGATCACCCACATACTTCCTCAACCTAAACACATGGAAGACCAGATGAACCAATTCCATTTCACTAGGCAACTCAAACTCATAGGACACCTTACCAATCCTCATCATCACCCTATAAGGACCCACAAATCATGGACTTAATTTATCCTTCTTGCCAAAATGAAGCACACCCTTCATGGGTGACACCTTCCAATAAAGCTACTCAACAACTTTAACTTCAAGCTCCCTTCTCCTCGCATCGGCGTAGCACTTTTGGCATCTTTAGACTGTTTGCAACCATTCTCTAATAAACCTTACCTTCTCCATAGCATCATTAACAAGATCCGAACCCAACAAAGCCATTTCTCCAACTTCAGACCACCCAACCGGTGATGTAGAATGTCTACCATATGGGGCCTTAAAAGGAGCCATAGCAAAGCTAGAATGACAGATATTATTATTGGCAAACTCAATTAATGGAAGATAATAATACCAACTACCCTTGAACTCCAAAATACAAGCCCTAAGTATATCCTCAAGAGTTCGGATAGTTGTTTCAGCATAGCCATCCGTTTGAGGGTGAAAGGTCGTACTAAGTTTAACTCTTGTACCAAGACCCCTTTCAAAGGACCTCCAACAATGTGACATAAATTGAGCACCATGATCTGATAAAATGGACAAAGGAACCCCATGCAACCTCACCAAGTCATGAATGTACAACCTAGCATAATCTTCATCCCCATATGTGGTCTTAACTGGTAGAAAGTGAATCAATTTCATCATCCTATCAACCACAACCCAAACGGAATCAAAACCCTTTCTAGTCTTCGATAACCCAATCCAAATGGAATCAAAATCTATTTTAATCTCTTCCCACTTCAAAGTTGAAACGACCCCAAAAAGTGTCCGAAATTGTGCCTCGGAAGTGTCCAGAATTGTAATTTCCATATATCTAAAAATTCTTGCGTAATATCAAAAATCTGACTTCTATTCTTAATGAGGGGATCAAATTGAGTGAAAAATAGGTCTAATTCTGATTTTAGAGCAAACAAATCTCAATTTCATTTTCCCAAAAATTTCCAGTGAGTGGTGTGCGTCATTGGCGCGATGCGCCACTGTGTTATTTCGGCGCTAATTTTTCATGTCCGGTCCAAGGGTTTGATTCTTGGGCCTAAATGTTCCTAAAATGAAAATACCTATACTTAACCATATTTCACCCTCATATCATTTAAAACATTCCCTAATGCTCATTCAAAAATTTAGCCAAATATTTCACTCCTAAATTCAAGTCCCAAAACTCATCCAGGTCTTAAGGTTCTCATTCAAACTTCAAGTCTCCATCTCCAAACTTCACCAAGTTATTCTCCAAAGCTATGATTGTGGGTTTCTTTTTTGGGTCCCTTTCACCCATGATGCCCAAGCTTCCTTTACTTAAATTTACATGATTTAAGTTGATTTACTCATGGGTCTTACTTATTATGAAATTCATAGCATACTATGTTGGGTTTATGAAATAGTGATCATTTTAGCATGTTTTGAGCTAAAAATCTAAGACCTATTTTAAGATTTGATGAAGGGTTTTGATGTATATTTTTTGAGGGTGTTGCCAAGTATTTGTTAATGGTTGTATGTAGGATTTACCTGCATGATTTCACTCTTGAATTACATGATTTTACACTAGCACTGCACACTCGCCAAGTGTTTGATAAAACGTCTGGCCATGATTTATTGAGGAATTGAAGGTCCAATGCATGTCTTATGAATTGTATGACTATATGATGATGAAACGAATGTATGTATATGATATTATCTCTATAATGTTGGGGATGACCAAGCCACACTCGGTAGGTTGTAAGCTCGGTAACCTTGTCGAGGGTTTTGTACCTCTGTTGCCTCGCTCGGAAGGTGACAAGCCTGTGGAACCTTGTCAAGGGGTTTGTACCTTGATAACCTTGTTGGGGGGTTTGTACTCCATCAACCTTGTTGGAGGGGTTTGTACCACATCATCCTCATGAAGGGGTTTGTACCTCATGCATCTCTCCAAGAAGGTGGTAGGCCTTGGATTGCACTAAGAATGATCACTGCTTACACTTGTATTATATTCTATATAAGCATGGTTTTACTTCAAGCATCATTCATACATGTCATATTATTAGTATGCTATTGATTGCTTATGATTATGCATTTTTCCCATGATGCATACTCTTGTGGCATTGCATCCTATATACTTAGTACATTTAAACGTACTAATGCATACTCTATCCCTACATGATGTCACCATGTAGTAATAGGAGCACCGTTTCATCATCTTCCTCCTCCACATGGCTAGTACGATATCTCTTAAGCTTGTTGGTGAGTCCTCCGTTCTGGGGACGATGTTTATGATCTTATGCTATGTTCCAAGACAATCTTTCTTTTATGTATGTATTGCTTATAAGGGTAATCCCGATTGCTTGTATTGGCCCCTGCTCATATCTATGTAGTAGAGATGTTGTTGAACATGATTATACATATATTCTATGAGCCTTGACTCTCTTGTTTCTTGATGTTTATGACATGAAAGTTGTCCCTTAGCCTCGGTTGTCCCTATTTACTAGCTATTGTTATTGTGTTCTTGCTTTCGTGACCAAGGATATGTAAAGATACGTTAAGAGGCTTTCTTGGGATCCCTTCAGGTTTCCCATACATTGTGTCATATCTAGGCCCTAGGCTTGGGTTGTGACAAACTTGGTATTGGAGCACTTCCTTTGGTATTGTTAGATCCTCGTAGTCCAACACACTACATCGATTAGAATCTTATTCATGGTTGTGTTTTGCACCACAACAATGCGTAAGAGGCTATGAGACATTTTAGAAAATATTTCTCTTCTTCATGTTCTATGTCATGCTATAGAGTTAAAGAAAGGTTTCCACCCTAATGACTGTTCTTTGCTATGCTAGATCATGCCTAACACCAAAGGAAGAAGAGCACACACACTCGAGGAGCAACCGGGCCATGGTGAACTCCGGGATGTCTCACTTTGCTTGTACAAGTTGTGGCTAATCATGCAAGTCAAGGGGGCCCAAGCCCCTCATGCTCCTACACCAGCTTCTTGGGTGAGAGACTTCATGAGGATGAATCCCCCAGAATTTTATGGGTCTAAGGTAGATGAGGACCCTCAAGAGTTCATTGATGAGGTCTACAAGATTTTGGCTACCATGGGTGTGAGGTTGGAAGATAAGGCGATGTTGGCGGCCTATCAACTCAAAGGAGTGGCACAAATATGGTATAATAAATGGAAGGAAGAGAAGGGAGTCAACTATGTGGTTCTTTGGGAGGAGTTCAAGGTGCCTTTCCTTAATCGGTTCTTCCTCTTGAACTTAGGGAAGATGAATTGGTGGAATTTATGAATTTGAGACATGGATCTATTAGTGTGAGGGAGTATGCCCTCAAGTTCAACCAACTCTCAAAGTATGCTCCACACTTGGTTGCCGACTCAAGATCTAGAATGAACAAGTTCATGATGGGTGTGTCTAACTTGATGAGTGAGGAATGACGATCCGCTATGTTGATCAGTGACATGGACTTGTCCCGTTTGATGACCTACGCCGAACAAATGGAGGAGGAGAAATTGAGGAAAAGGGGTCATGAGCCCAAGAGGGCCCATTTTGATTGTAAGTCTAGAATGAACAAGTTTGTGATGGGTGTCTCTATCTTGGTGAGTGTGGAATGCCGGTCTGCTATGTTGATTAGTGATATGGAATTGTCCCATTTGATGACCTTTGCCGAACAAATGGAGGAGGAGAAGTTAGGGGAAAAGGAGTCATGAGTCCAAGAGGGCCGGATTTGATGGTAAGTTCCAAAAGGGTGGTCGGTTCCATCAATGCTAAGGGTCTTTACATGCATCTAATAGGAGGGTTGTGAATGATTTTTCGAGGGCTCAAGGTGTTAGGGGTGTGGTTCCTAATGGTGGGTGTCAAAAATGTTGTAGGGGTCATAGTGGCCCATGCTTGAGGGATACTAATACTTGTTATTGTTGTGGGAAAGTTGGACATAAGGTGATGGATTGCCCTAGAAATCGCAACAATGGTAAGGAGGTTTGTCCACAAGGTGCTAATGCGGTTCCTTTGGGGAGAGGTGACCACAAGATGGTGCCCCAAGGCACCATCGATTTTATTCTTTGCATGGGAGGCAAGGGGTTGATGAGGTGCCCAATGTCATCACCAGTATATTGAAAATCTTTGATTTTGATGTGTATGCATTGATTGATCCGGGTGCCACTCTTTCTTTTGTTAACCCCCTAGTTGCCAAAAAGTTCCATGTTGAACTTGAAATGTTGCATGAGTCATATGCGCTATCTACTCCTATTGTTGCATCTATTGTTCTGAGCAAGGTCTATAGAAATTGCCCTATTTTCATCTTGCATAAAATATTACCTTGTGATCTCCTTGAGTTGGATATGGTTGATTTTGATGTCATTCTTGGGATGGATTGGTTGTATGTATACTATGCTTCTATTGATAGTAGAACCCATACAGTCAAATTCCAACTCCTAAATGAACCCGTCCTTTAGTGGGAGAGTCATGGTGTGGTGGTCATGGGTAGGTTCATCTCTTTCATTAAAGCACATAAGTTGATCTCTAAGGGATGTCTTTATCACCTTGTGAGGGTTAGGGATGTGGTGTCTAAAGTTCTCCCTATAGAGTGAGTCCGATTGTAAACGAGTTTCTTGATGTCTTCCCAAATGACCTTCCCGGTGTTCCTCCCGAAAGGGAAATAGACTTTGCTATAAATTTCCTTCCTGTTACTCAACCCATTTCTATTCCCCCTTACCGTATTGCCCTGGCGGAGTTGAACGATTTGAAGGATCAATTGAGGGACTTGTTGGAGAAGGGTTTTAATTAGGCCTAGCCAATCCCTTTGGGGTGCATCGATGTTGTTTGTGAAGAAGAAGGATGGGGCTCCTATAATATGTACTGACTACCAGCAAATCAATAGGATCACCATCAAGAATAGGTATCCTCTTCCAAGAATTGATGATTTGTTTGACCAATTGCAAGGGGCTAGCCACTTCTCTAAGATTGATCCTCGGTCCATGTATCATCAACTAACGGTGAGGAAGTGTGATATTCCGAAGACAACCTTCTGGATTAGATATGGGAATTATGAATTTGTGGTGATGTCTTTTGGGTTGACCAATGCACCAACCATCTTAATGGATCTAATGTGTAGGGTCTTTAAACCCTAGCTTAATTCATTTTTTGTGGTATTCATTGATTACATTTTGATCTATTATCATGCTGAGGAGGAGCATATGGGTCATTTGAGGGTTGTGCTACAAAGGTTAAGCGAAGAGAAGTTGTATACTAAGTATGAGAAATATGAATTTTGGCTAAAGGAGGTTGCTTTCCTAGGACATGCGGTGTAGGGGGATGGTATTAAAGTTAATCTTAAGAAGACTGATGTGATTAGAAATTGCCCCAGAGCATTGACCCCGTCGGATATTAGGAGCTTCTTGGGCTTAGAGGGTTACTACCGGAGATTTGTCAATGGGTTCTCTTCCATCGCTTCCCCTAAGACAAAATTGACTCAAAATAAGGCTAAGTTTTTGTGGACCGATGTGTGTAAATGGAGCTTCCAAATATTGAAAGATAATCTTATGTCCACTCCTATATTGTCATTACTGGATGGGCTAGAGGGGTTTCTTGTGTATTGTGATGCTTCTAGAGTGGGTTTGAGTTGTGTTCTAATGTAAAATGGTAAGGTGATAGCCTATTCTTCTAGAAAACTCAAAGTGCATGAAAAGAATTATCCTACTCATGATCTTGAATTGGGCGCCGTGGTGTTTGCCTTGAAAATTTGACGTCATTTGTATGGAGTGCATGTTGAAGTGTTGACCGATCATAAGAGCCTCCAATATGTCTTCCCTCAAAAAGATCTCAACTTGAGGCAAAGAAGGTGGTTAGAACTTCTTAAGGACTATGATATGAGTGTGCATTATCATCCCGATAAGGCTAATGTGGTTGGCAGATGCTTTGAGTAGGGTGTCTATGGGTAGCCTAGCTCATGTTGATGGCAGTGATAAAGAGATGGCTAGGGATATCCATTGGTGGGCTAGATTGGGGTTAGGTTGGAAGTGGTTGATAATGTTGTTGTTGGTGGTGGTGATGGTTCTAAGTCCTCCTTGGTTGATATGGTGATAGAAAAGCAAGATCTTGATAACACTTTGTTAGAATTGAAGGCCTTGGTGAAAGAGGGCAAGGTGGAGGTTTTCTCCCAAGGGGGAGATGGTGTCCTTAGGTACCAAGGTCGGTTGTGTGTGCCTCGTGTTGATGGTTTGATGGAGAAAATCCTTGATGAGGCCCATAATTCATCTTATTTTATCAACCCTAGTTCTACGAGAATGTGGGGAGGCATGAAGAGGGACATTGCCCAATTTGTTTCTGGTTGTCACAGTTGTCAACAAGTCAAAGCCAAACATCAAAGGCTGGGTGGCTTAACCCAAGACCTAGATTCCTACTTAGCAGTGAGAGGTGATTAATATGGATTTTGTGGTTAGGTTGCCCAAGATTATAAAGGGGTTTGATTCTATTTGGGTTGTGGTTGATAGGATGAAAAAATCTACTCATATTCTACTGGTTAAGACCACATATGATGCTGAAGATTATTCTATGTTGTACATCCATGACTTGGAGAGGTTGCATGGGGTTCATTTGTGCATCATATCAGATTGTTGTGCTCAATTTACTTCACACTTTTAGAGGTCCTTTCAAAGGGATCATGATACAAGAATTAAGCTTAGGACGTCCTTTCACCCTCAAACTGATGGCCAAGCCGAAAGAACTATCCCAACACTTGAGGATATGCTTAGGGCTTACGTAATGGAACTCAAGGGTATTTGGGATGATCATCTTCCATGGATTAAATTTGCCTATAACAATAGCTATCATTCTAGCACCGGTATGGCTCCTTTTGAGGCTCTCTATGGTAGGAGTTGTAGATCGCCGATTGGGTGGTTTAAGTTTGGTAAGGTAGCTTTTTTGGGACAAGATCTAGTTATGGAGGCTCTTTAGAACATTAGGATGATTAGAGTAAGGTTGTAGAGGGCCCAAAGTCGTTGAATGTCCTATGCCGATATGAGAAGAAGGTATCTTGAATTCAAAGTTGGTGATTGGGTTATTTGAAGGTGTCACCCATGAATGGTGGGGTTCATTTTGGTAAGAAGGGCAAGTTGAGCCCAAGATATGCGGGTCCTTATAAGGTAATGAGGAGAATCAGCAAGGTAGCTTATGAGTTTGAATTGCCTAGTGAGACGGATTTGGTTCATCCAATCTTTCATATATCCATGTTGAGGAAATGTGTGGGAGATCCTAATGCTATTGTGCCTCTTGATGTTGTGGGTAGTTTTGAAGATAATTTTACCTATGAAGAGGTTCATGTTCAGATTTTTGATAGACAAGTGAAGAGGTTGAGGAACAAGTATGTGGCTTCCGTTAAGGTCCTTTGGAGGAACCAAGAAGTTGAAAGTGCTACTTGGGAGGCCTAAGCGGACATGCAAAAGCAATATCCTTACCTTTTCCACTCCACTCAAGACTAAGTTATTAATATAAGTCCTTTAAGTTGAGCCCCATGTCATTGCATATGTTTATGTTTAAATTGACAAGTTCATGATGATTTTACACTTCTGATGAGATTTTTGAAATGATGTTTAAGTGCATTATTGCATCCTTATGTGGGCTGAAATTATCATGTTTACGTCTCTCATATACGTTTCTTTGACATTTTGGGACAAATGTTCCCAAGGGGGAGATATTGAAATGACCCCAAAAAGTGCCCGAAAATGTACCTCAGACGTACCCAGAATCATAATTTTCATATATCTCAAAATCCATGCATGATATCAAAAATCCAACTTCAAATTCCTGATCACAGGGTCAAATTGAGTGGGGAATGGGTCTAGCCCCAATTTTAGATCGAACGAATCGCAATTTCATTTTCCCAAAAATTGAATTTCCAGTGAGTGGTGCGCGTCATTGGCGCAACGCGCCACTATTTTATTTTGTTGCTAGTTTTTCAAGTCTGGTCCAGGGCTTTGTGTTCTGGGCCTTAATGTTCCCAAATGTGAAAATACTTATACGTAGCCATATTTCACCATCATATCATTCAAAACATTCCCCAATAATCATTCAAACACTAAGCTACATATTTCACACCTAAATTCAAGTCTCAATATATTTGGATCTTAAGATTCTCATTCAAGCTTCAAGACTGCATCTCCATTCTTCATCAAGTTATTCTCCAAAGCCAAGGTATGTGGAGTTCTTTCATGGGTTCCTTTCACCCATGATGCCAAGCTTCCTTAAATTTGCATGATTTAAAGTTGATGTACTCATGGCTATTACTTATTATGAAATTCACCGCACACTATGTTGGGGTTTATAAAATGGTGATTATTTTAGCATATTTTGAGCTATAAATCTAAGACCTATTGCGACATATGATGAAGGGTTTTGATGTATATTTTCTGAGGGTGTTACCAAGTAGATTGATGGTTTTACATTGGATTTACTTGCATGATTTCAATTTTGAATTACATGGTTACACTAGCACAACACACCCGCCAAGTGTCTGATGAAATGTCCGGTCATGATTTATTGAGGAAAGGTCTGTTGCATGTCTTATGAGTTGTATGACCATATGATGATGAAAGGAATGTATGTATATGATGACTATTATGATGAGGAGACGAATGTGTGTATATGATATTATCTATATAGTGTTAGGGATGACCAAGCCTTACTCAAGAGGTCGTAGGCCCGGTTAGCCTTTTTGAGGGGTTTGTACCTCGATCGCTTGCTCAGGAAGTAGCAGGCCCGTGCAACCTTGTCAAGGGGTTTGTACCTTGATGACCTTGTTGGTTGGGTTTGTAGTCCATCAAATTTGTTGTGCGCTTTTGTACCTCATCAACCTCATAAAGGGGTTTGTACCTCATGAGCCTCTCCAAGGAGGTGGTAGGCCATAGATTGCTATGAGAATGGTCACTCCTTGTACTTGTATTATGTTCTTTATAAGCATGGTTTAACTTCAACCATCATTCATACATGTCATATTTTTAGTATTCTATTCATTGCTTCATGCATTTTGCCTATAATGCCTATCTCTTGTTGCATTGCATCCTGCATACTTAGTACATTCAAATGTACGAATGCATACTTTGTACCCTTATGATGTCACCATGTAGTAACCGGAGCACCGTTTGATCATCCTCCTCCTTGATGTGGCTAGTATGATATCTCTCAAGCTTGTTGGTGAGTCATCCATTCCGGGGACGATGCTTATGTTTTTATCTATGTTCTAAGACTATCTTTCTTTTATGTATATATTGACTATGAGGGTCAGCCTGGTTGCTTGTCTTGGGCCCCGCTCTTATCTATGTAGTAGTGGTGTTGTTGGACATGATATGTATCTATGTTAAGAGCCTTAACTCTCTTGTTTTTTGATGTTAATGACATAAAGGTTGTCCCTTAGCCCCGATTGTCCCTATTTACTCTCTATTATTGTTTGTTTTCTTTCTTCCGCATCCAAGGATGTGTAATGATACATTAAAAGGCTTGATTGGGGTCTCTTCAAGTTCGCCATGCAACGTCTAGGCCCTATGCTTGGGTCATGACACAAGTAGGAATCTCTATGTCTTATGCTTGGCCACTGGCCTTTGGTGCTCGGGTTTGACTTGTTCACAACTATGACAACCGAAATTTTTTCTTGCAATGTCCCTCTTCATACATCCCCACCAAAACACCTTTGGAAAATCTCTATACATCTTAGTAGAAGTGGGGTGAATAGAATAGGAAGACCATGAGCCTCATCAAGAATCTTTTCTCTCAAGCTATCAATACAAGGCACACATAACCTACCTTGGTATCTAAGGACACCATCTCCCCCCCCTTGGGAGAAAACCTCTATCTTATCACCCTTTGCCAATGCCTTAAATTCTAACAAAGTGGGGTCAAGATCTTTCTTAGCTTTCACCTCCTCACTAATGAAGATTTAGATCCATCAACTACCACAACATCCCCATTATCCACCTCTTCCAACCTAATCCCCAATCTAGCCAACCGACGGACCTCCCTAGACACCACTTTGCCACCATCATCACCATGTGCTAGCCTACCCATGGACACCCTACTCAATGTATCGGCCACCATATTAGCCTTATCAGGATGATAATGCAAACTCATGTCATATTCCTTAAGAAGTTCTAACCACTTTCTTTGTCTCAAGTTGAGATCTTTTTGAGTGAAGACATATTGGAGACTCTTATGATCGGTAAACACATCAACATGCACCCCATACAAATAGTGACACCAAATTTTCAAAGCAAAGACCATCGCGGCTAATTCTAGATCGTGGAGAGGATAATTTTCATATGTATGTTGAGTTATCTAGAAGCATAGGCTATCTTACCATTTTGCATCAATACACAACCCAAACCAACCCTTGAAGCATCATAATACACAACAAATCCTTCTAGCCCTTCTGGTATTGACAATATAAGAGAGGACACAAGCTTATCTTTCAAAGTTTGAAAACTCTGTTCAAACTCATCGGTCCACACAAATTTGGTTTTCTTTTGAGTCAATTTGGTTATAGGAGAAGCAATAGAAGAGAACTATTCACAAACCTATGGTAGTAACTCAGCCCAAGAAGCTCCTAATATCCGATGGGGTCAATGGTCTAGGAAAATTTCTAATCACATTCATCTTTTTAGGGTCCACTTTAATACCATCCCTCGACGCCACATGACCTGCAAAGGCAACCTCGTTTAACCAAAATTCACATTGCTCATACTTGGCATAAAACTTCTCTTCCCTCAATCTTTGTAGTACTACTCTCAAATGACCCATATGCTCCTCCTCACTATGTGAATCGATCGAAATATCATTAATGAAGACTAAAATAAACAAATCAAGGTAGGGATTGAAGACCCTATACTTAATCCATGAATATAGCTAGTGCATTGATCATCCCAGAAGACATCACAACAAATTCATAATGCCCATATCTAGTTTGGAAGGCCGTCTTAGGAATATCACACTCCATCACCTTCACTTGATGATACTCGGACTGAAGATCAATCATAGAAAAGTGACTAGCCCCTTGAAATTGGTCAAGAAAATCACCAATCCTTTGATAAGATACTTATTCTTGATGGTGACCTTATTAAGTTGTCGGTAGTCGATAAACATTCTAAGAGACCCATCTTTCTTCTTCACAAACAACATTAGTGCTCCCTAAGGTGATTGGTTTGTCTAATAAAACCCTTCCCCAACAAGTCCCTCAATTGCTCCTTCAACTCCTTTAACTCTGTCGGGCCATACTGTATGGGGGAATAGAAATAGGTTGGGTATCGGGAAGGAGGTCTATACCAAAATCTATTTCCCTTTCGGGAGGAACACTAGGAAGGTCACTTGGAAAGACATCAAAAGACTCATTTACCACCAGAACTGACTCTATGGGAAGGACTTTGGACTCCACATCCCTAACCATCATAAGATGATAAATACACCCCTCAGAGATCAACTTTTGGGCTCTAATACAAGAGATGAACCTATCCTTGACCACCATATCATGTCTCCCCCACTGTTCAGGTTAATTTGGGAATTGGAATTTGACCCTACGGGTTCTATAATCAATAGTGCCATAGTGTGCATGCAACCAATTTATCCCAAGAATGACATCAAAATCAACCATATCCAACTAAAAAAGATCACAAGGAAATATTTTATGCAAGATGCAAATGGGACAATTCCTATAGACCTTTCTAGATGCAATATATGCACATAACAATTCAGGAATAACATGAAACTTTTTGGCAACAAAAGAGGTAACAAAAGAAAGAGTGGCACCCGGATCAATCAATGCATACACATCAAAGTCAAAGTCTTTTAACCTACTGGTGACATCATCGAGATCCTCCTCAACCCCCTGCTTTCCTTGGAATGCATAGAATCGATTGTACCTTAGGGCACCACCTTGTTGACAACCTCTCCCCAAAGGAACCGCATTTGCACCTTGTGGACGAACCTCCTTACCCTTGTTGCGATTGAGGACAACCAATCTTATTGTGACCCACTTCCCCGCATCTATAACATGCATTTGTACCTATGTTGAGGTATGTGGGTGACCCAAGTGCCATTGTACTTTTGGATGTTGTAGGTGTGGTGGAAGATAATTTGACTTATGAAGAGCTTCCAGAAGAAATTTTTGATAGACAAGTGAAGAGGTTAAGAGACAACGATGTAGCTTCCACCAAGGTTCTTTGGAGAAACCAACAAGTTGAAAGTGTCACATGGGAAGCCGAGGTGGACATGGTAAATCGATATCCATATCTCTTCCGCTCTACACAAGCCTAAGGTACTAATTTAAGTTCCCCCATATATGATTTCAAGTCTTAAGTTTTAGCCCCTTATGTCATATGCATGCATTCATGTTTATACTGAAAAGTTTATGGTGATTTTTGAAACTTTATCTAGAGTTTTTGAAGATGGTGTTTAAGTGCATTGCCGCATTCTTTTTTGGCTGAATTCTTCATAATTACTTCACTTATGTACGTTTCTTTGACATTAGGTGATGGATGTTCCCAAGGAGGAGATATTAAAACACCCTAAAAATGCCCGAAAATGTGCTTTGAAAATGCTCATAATCGTAATTTCCATATATCTCAAAATCTATACGTGATATCAAAAATCTGACTTCACATTCGGGATTAGGGGAAAAATTGAGTGTGTAATGGGTATAACACCAATTTTAGAGAAACTGTATCAAAAAATAATTTTCCAACAATTTGCTTATCCAATGGCGATCTGTGACCAGACCGCAATGCGGACTGTGCGCGGATCAGTTTATTTTGTCCTTGCACGTTGTCTCAGTGATGCAGACCTATCGCAGAGCAGTGTTAACTTTTCCTTCATTTTTTTCATTTCAGCCTAAGGCACTGTGGCCTTGGCCCAATGCCCACCCATGCGTAAAAACACCTATACTTAGCTATTTTACAACTCTATATCGTTCAAAGCATTCTCAAAACCCTCTCTAACACTTAGCCAAATATTTCATTCAAATTCAAGTGTCCCAAGATTAATTCTGGATCTCAAGAACTTCATTCAAACTTCAAGTTCTCATTCAAATCTTCAAGAAAATCCCCAAATTTGAGGTATGTGGTTTCAACCATTGGGTTCTTTCACCAAAGGTACCCAACCTTCCTTTTTATGAAAATTGAATGTTTCCAAGTTGTGTTACTTATGGGAATCATTTATTATGAATCATGATATAAACTATGTTAGGGTTGCATGAAATGTTGATTGGAAATACATGTTTACCTATTTCAAGCCTATGTCTTGAATTCATAAAAGTGTATATAGTATTGCAAGTTGGTCATACCTTGTTAGGGGGTGGCATGCCCAACCCATTGAGGGTGTCAAGCCTCAATCACCTTGTGAAGGGGTGGCGTGCCTGTACTACCATATTGAGGGTTATGTACCTCAATCACCTTGTCAGCGGGTGGCATGCCCGTACTACCATGTTGAGGGGTATCTATTTCAATCACTTTGTCAGGGGGTGGCATGGCCGTACTACCACATTGAGGGGTATGTACCTGAATCACCTTTCAAGGGGGTGGCATGCCTTGGAGTTCAAGTGATAGTTTGCTTGGCTATGTTGATATGGTCTCTTCCTACACATGTAATCTATATTTGCAAGTTATATGGTTTATAAGTATGTTTAACTTAAAGCATTGATTAAACATGCCATATTGATACTGTACTTATCCATTGCTTATGACTATACATTTTGACTATATTGGGTATGTCTTGTTGCGTTGCATCCTTCATACTTAGTACTTTCAAATGTGCTAACATATATGCTCTATGCCTACATGATTTTACCATGTAGAAATCGGAGCTCCTCACGATCATCCTCCATGTGGCTAGTTTTGGCATCTTGAAGATAAGCTTCTAGTGAGTCCTCAAGTTCAAGGACACTACATATGCTACTCTTGCTTATGTTATTTCTATATGTTGATCTTTCATACTACGAGGGTCAGTTGGAAAGTATCTTGGCCCCCGACCAATCTATATTTAGAGGTGTTGTTGGAATAATTGATGTGTCTATTCTTTAAGCTGGACTCTTGAGTATTTTATGATTTATCTAAAACTTCCCTTAGCCCCTTTATCCTTATTTATATCCCTTGTTGTTGTTGTTTTGCTTCCGTGACCAAGGATGTGTGATGATATGCTAAGAGGTTTGTTTGGGGTTCTTTCAGGTTCCTCATTCGTCGTGTCATGTCTACCCCTAGGCTTGGGTCATGGCACTTGTGGTATTCCCCCAACTAGGAAGTCCATCTATTCATGCCAAGACAGCGTCCATGAGCCCCTTCACAGTCCGTGAAGCCTTCTGCGGCTAGTGAAAGGTTCATTAGAGGGCACCCTTGGCCTAAAATCTTTGGAAGAGCTATATCCAACATTGTTTCGCCCTTACAAAGTCTGAATACTTGCAAAATTTGTCCCAATAATAAAATTTCTAACCTTGATCCAATCTTACGACTTGCGGGGTATTACACAAAAAAAGGCAAAATTCCAATGGTTGGATGAATTTGATAAAACTTTTTAGACTTTAAAGGACTGTCATACATCGGCTCCTATTTTGACACTACTAAAAGGTTTGGATGTGTTTGTGGTATTTTGTTATTCCTCGCGTACTGGCTTGGGATATGATCTAATGAAAAATGGTAACATCATATGCTTTATATAAACTAAGGATGCAGGATTTGAATTACCCGACTCATGATCTTGAATTAGGTCTTTTTATTAAGGATTTGGCATTATTAACTTTAATAGGTATATTTACTGACCATAAGAGTTTAAAATATGTGTTCAGTCAAAGCGATAAATTTGCGGTAAAGGTGATGGCTTGATCTCCATACATATTATAACATAAATGACCAATATCATTCTAGCAAGGTAAATTTTCTAACTGATGCTCTCAGTAGGCTATTTATAGGTAGTGTGGCTCATGCAAACCAGGACAAGAAAAGTTGGTGAAAGATGTGGACCATTTGGGGTAAAGGTTTAGTGAATCTAATAAAGGCTACATCTATGTGTACAATAGGGCTAAATCATTTGTGGTGGTAGATGTCGAGGCAAAAATAGCCCTAGATCTTACATTTGTTGAGTTGAAGAAGTTGGTTACTAAAAAGAAGGTAGATGTTTTCTCTTGAGGGGAAGATGGTGTGCTTCACTGCCAAGGTTGGTTGTGTGTTCCAAATGCTGATGGTTTAAGGGAGCCAACTTTTAAGGAAGCCTATAACTCTCAATACTCCATACATCCTGAATCCATCAAAATGTACCAAGAGTTGAAGGAAGTATATTAGTGGAATGGAAAAAAGAAGGATATAGAAAGATTTATGATGTAGTGCCCTAATTAGAAACAAGTGAAGGCCGAAAATCAAAAGCCTCGTGGCCTAGCCTAAGATGTAGAGATTACTACTTAGAAATTAGAAGATGTGAACATGCACTTTTTGAAAAGTTTTCCCCGTACCAAGAAGCAATATGGTTCCATTCGGTGATCATATGATGAGTAAGTCAGACTATTCCTACTAGTTAAGACTACTTTCAATGCCGAGGACTTTGAGGTTATACATTTAGGAGTTTGTAAGATTTCATGGTGTGCTCTTATATTCAACCCTCAATTTTGGAAGTTATTTCAAAAGGACTTTACACCAAAGTGAAATTGAGTAACACTATCCATCCTCAAACTGATGGGCAGGTTGAAAGGCTAATTCAAATCCTATAAGATATGTTGAGGGCTCGTGTGTTAGAATTTAAAGGTAACTAGACTAATTATATACTGCTTATCGAGTTCACCTACAACAACATTATCATGCTAGTATTGAGATGGCACCATTTGAGGCATTGTATGGAAAAGGATATAGGTCGCCGATGGGCTATTTTGAAATTGGTGAATGGCTTTGATCGGTTCTAATTCAATGTTGCATGCAATGGAAATGGTGAAGTTTATAAGGTGAAAATTAAAGTCATCCCAGAGTTGTAAAGAGTTGTATTTCTATGTTAGGAGGAGAGACATTGAGTTCCATGTAGGAGATTAGATGTATTTGAAGGTTTCACCCATGAAGGGTGTGATGTATATTGATAAAAAGGGAAACTAAATCCTTGATATGTAGGGCCATATGAGGTGTTAGAGGAGATTGATAAGGTGTCTTATAGGTTGGACTTGCCATTGTAAATTGTTGTTGTTCATATGGTATTTCACGTGTTAGTGTTGAGAATGTTCATGAGTGATCCAATCTCTATTGTGCCTTTGGAGAGTATTGAAGTTGAGGAGAATTTGACCTATGAAAATGTCCTGGTTGAGATCATGGAAGCAAGTGATGAGATTACATAACAAGGAAGTTGCATCAATAAAAGTCCTTTGGAGGAACCAATAAGTTGAACGTGCTACATGGAAAGTGGAATTAGATATGATGTGATGGTACCATTATCTATTCCATTTTACTCAAGCATAAAGTAATAGGTCACTTATGCTCAAATGGTCCGAATCCTTTCATTTCTGCATTTTCATGTCATTACATGCATCCATTCTCATGAAAGTAGTTTTAAATGAACTTTATAGACATAGTTTTAAGATTTTATGATTTGGATGCTAAACTTCATTTTTACACTCATGCTAGGTTATTGATGTTCACTTTTCTCTATGCAAGCTAACTTTTATCTCATTCGAGGATGAATGATGCTAAGGTGGAGATATTGTAAGGTCACGTACATTGAAAAGTGAAATCAAGGCTTGAAAATGTGTTTTCCAGAAATTTTGGCCCAGGATTCCCACTAAGAGACCCTTCACGGATAGCAGGTCCATACCATTATCGTGAAGGGGCTCGGGGAGGGGCCGCTTGGCTAGTGTGGAGGATGCAATGTGCACAATGCATACAAAGAGACCCTCCATGAGTTGTGTTGCTGGAACGGCTCGACCTAGGGGCCTAGTCATCATACAGCAAATGAGATACTCGAAGGCACCCCACCTAATCCATCTTAAGCATCTCAAGCATTCATAGGTATACACATTTAAACAGTTGAAAAAAATAAGGGGAAAGGGACTATTGAACTTTTTAATGAAATGAAGCAACAATAATAAGTAAAATGATAACTAACATACTTGTCAATAACCATACCAACTAATAAATTAGCGGACGGAACGATATAGTCGGTTTCCATCAATAGAAAAGATTCCATAATTGTGCAACATAACAAGTAAACGCCTTAAAAGGGCAATTAATACATCATCTTAAAATAAAACACAATGCAGAAAGGAAATTGGTAGAGTTCGAACTAAGGGCTCACCACAAATAAAAGTGCTAGTCTTGAATGGTAAATACGAGCCACAAGCTGGTGGAGGAGTATTTGTCCTTACATGGTTAAATCATGTAGGCAAAAATGCATTAGTACATTGAAATGTATTAAGTATGTGAGGTGCAATGCATGTATAAAATTATAGTGCCATCATTAATAAATATAACATATAAGTATGCGTGATATGAAAGATACATAAAGTGACCTTAAGCATGCACAAGGAATATAGCACAATATGAGTAAGAGACAATGCATAAGAAATCACATGTAATAGAAATATATAGGATCATAAAATTGTAGGAGAAGACCTTAACTAACATATAAAACCATGTGAACTATTACATCGAATCCAACATAACCCCCTACATTGGCACGAGAAGACCACTTGTTGGGTGTAACTCCATCAACTTTGCATGTATCTTAATAGCATAAATGGCCTACGTGGATCCATTACCCTTTCCTACAAGGGCTCTTATGGTGGCACATAGTTAGGGACTTAGAGATTTAGCTATGATGGGAGGTGCCTCAACTAATGAAATGAATGCCAATCTCAAGTCTACTCGGTGTTAAGTCATCCATTGAATCTTGCAAATATAACATAAAATTATAGGTAGCAATCATAGGAATAGGTCAAACTTTAAGAACCAACAAGTATAGTCCTTTCATTTTGGAGACCTTGCTTAAGCATCTTTAGGGAAATTTTCAATATGCTTATATCATTGACAAATCATTACTTAAAAATGTAACTTTAATTCCTTAATCATCCTGATAAATCATGCAAGTTAATTTAAAACTAGGAGGGCTAGGCTTTTAAATGGAATAGGCATAAATCATATAGATCGTGGAAATATACTTCTTTAAAAATATGTGAAATAGCCCAGAATGTATCAGCAACAAAACTCATCATTTAGGTCCTTATCAATAGCTTAAATGCATGCATATACTTAGTAAAAACATAATAGGATGTCATAAATAGAATTTAGTAGTATAAAACATCATGAAATAATTAGAAGCATGCATAATATCTTAAAGAAACTTAAAGTAAAGGTAAAATACTTAAAAAAGGACTTTATGGGTAGAGGAGTACTTATAAATCAACTCAAGTACCGTAAAAGACCTAGGAAGAACGAGTTTGGAACCTTTGGTGAAGAACTTTGAAACCCTAGATTTGCCTTGACTTTTTCTTGAGTGAATAATGCCTTAGAGATATTTAAGAGTTGAAAAAATGAAGGGACGAATATGATCTTAGCGTTATAAGGCTGGTTCAGGGTCCCTTTTTTAACAAAAATGACAGGATTTAGGAATTAAAATGATGAAAATGAAAAAATTTCCCTTAAGTAAAACTTTCGGATTCAACCTATGAAAGCCCATTACGGGTCATGGAATGACCATAGACCATAGGACCTGCTCATGCTGTTCACTTTTAGAAAATCCCTGAAACCATTCTCATGACAAAACAATGAAACCTCCTTTTAGGGGCCCTAGATGGACTTATGGGTCGTGGTTTGACTCGTGGAGTCCTTCCATACATAGTAATTTTTCCTACTTTCCTATACACTATCCGCGAAGGGTTTCCACAAGCCATGCTTTGTTCTATAGGGCATGCTGACAACACATAGATCACTTCCAGTAAACTCCAAATTTCCTTCATCTCTGATAGTCTCACTGACTAACCTATCTACATATCGTCATCCCTTCTACGAGTCGTCACTAGGTGTATGGGTTACTCCATAGTTGGAAATGTTTTCTCTTTCCTAAAGCTCATGTTTAATGGTTGAACCCACAGGTTGTTTCTCCACCTATGGACCATAAGTCACCCTCGTGAACTTGATTTAAGGTTATTTTTCTGCTCAACTTTTGTGCACTCAATGATCCTAAACTTGGTGGACATTACAATATTTATCCCTTGGGAATATTCCTCCTAGAATGTATGTAAACACAGGGTCTAAAGAGTAAATCATCAGCTAACAACCGGCGAATCCACACTTAAAACATCATTTTCATAAAACTTTCAAAATCCACACTCAAACATATCTCAAAATAGTCTATAAACATAAAAATGAATGCATGCACCATGCAAAACTAAAATTCAAGAAATTAGAGGTTTTAGGAAGAATTTCTTAATACCTTTAGCCTGAGTAGAGTGGAATAGATATGGATATAACATCGTCATATCTGCTTTCACATCCTATGTAGCACGCTCAATTGGTTGATTTCATTAAAGCACTTTGACGGATGAACTTCCTTGTTCCTTAGCTTTTTCACTTGCTGGTCTAGAATTTCAACTGGTACCTCTTCATAATTCAAATCCTCTTCAATGTTCATGTCATGCAAAGGAACTATGGAGGTTGGATCACCAACGAATTTTCTCAACATCAATACATGGAAAACCAGATAAATCAAATTTATCTCATTGGGCAGATCCAAGTCATATGCTACCATTACCACTCTTCTAACCACCTTATAGGGCTTTACATACCTAGGGCTCATTTTCCCTTTCTTACAAAACTAGATCACACGTTTTATTAGAGACAACTTCGAGTACACCTAGTCCCAGCGTGGAACTCAAATTCCCTTATTCTCACATCGTTGTGGGACTTTTGTCAGCTTTGGGATGTTAACAACTTTTTCCTTATGTTTTAAATTTTCTCTATAGCATTTATCACTAATTCTGGTCCTACTAATGCCATCTCATCGTCTACAAACCATCCGATGGGAGATCTACACCATCTGCTATACAACGCCTCAAATGGTGCCATCCTGGTACTTACATGGAAGTTATTATTACAGGAAATCTCGATAAGTGGCGAATGCACATCCCAACTCCCCTTAAACTCCAACACACAAGCTCTCAACATTTTTTCCAAATGTATGAATAATTCTTTAGGCTTGCCTATTCGTCTAGGGATGAAAAATGGTACTCAACTACACCTTAGTATCATGTCTTTTTTTAAATACTTCCAAACGTGAGAGGTGAATTGGACTCCAAGATTCGATATGATGGACAATGGAACCCCATACAACCTCACCAACTCTCATATGTACAAAGAAACATAGGTTTTAGTACTGAATGTAGTCTTGTACCTGTAAGAAGTTAGTAGACTTTGTCATACGGAAAACTGTTAGCCATATGGAGTCAAAATAATTTTTGGTGTTTGGCAAAGCCACAACAAATTTCGTGTTGATTCTTCCTATTTCCAAGTAGGAATATATATTTCTTGTGCTAGTCCACCCAGCCTTTGATGTTCAACTTTGACTTATTGGTAATTAACTCATTAGGACACAAATTGAGCAATGTCCTTCTACATTTCATTCTACCACTTGATCTCCCTCAACTCTCTATGTATCTTTGTAGTGGTGGGATGAATGGAATATGAAGAATTATGAGTTTCCTACATGACCAAATTTTACAACTCACTATCATTGGGCACACAAAACCTCCCTTGATATCGGAGTACCCCATCTCCCCCTTGTGAGAAAATTTCTATCCTTCCATCCTTCAATAAGGCTCAATCAAGGTGGGATCAAAGTCTTTACTAGCCTTAACCTTCTCAACCAAAGAAGATACAGACCGATAGAGATCCATTGCACCACTATTTATGGATCCACTCAATTTTACTTACAATCTAGCTAATCTATGCATATCTTTGGCCAACACCCTTTTTCTATCATCCTCAAGGTGAGATAGAAAATTTTACTAAGGGTATCAACTACCATATTAGCCTTTTTGGGGTGATATTTCATACTTATGTCATAATCTTTGAGTACCTCTAACTACCTCCATTGCCTTAAATTGAGATTCTTTTGGGTGAGCACATGTTGGTTGCTTTGTGGTCGATGAAGACATCTACTTGAACCCTATACAAGTAACGCTGCCAAATCTTCACTAGAAGCACCACTGCCGCAAGCTCAAGGTCATGAGTCTGGTAATTCTTTCCATGCACTTTCATCTACCTTGAGGCATAAGCAATCAACTTACAATTTTACATTAGCAAACATGCAACCCAATCTTTGTTGCATCACAATAATTGACGAACCCATCCTTTCTTTCTGGCAATGTGAATATTAGGGCTGAAGCCAATCAATCCTTTTAAAGTTTTGAAACTTTTCTCGCACACATATATCCGCACAAACTTAGCTTTCATTTGAGTAAACTTAGTGAGTGGGGACAAAAAGGAAGAGAAGTCTTGCACAAACCTTCTATAATAACTAGGTTATTTCAATCAACTTCTCTTGGTTCCCACAACCCCAAGGTATGGGTGCTTAACTACTCATGGCTAAGGAAAAATCAACAATAATGCAAATAAAATGACATAGTTGAGAGTTTACCCAAAGCAATGAAGAGCAAGAACACCTTCAAGTTGAAAACCACAAGCTTGGAT
>JAOTQR010081911.1:0-85832 GCA_025774065.1 Solanum ossicruentum | reverse complement strand
TGCAACATAAGGGCCTCAAGTTGCCCATTGACCAATTAGGTCCCAAACTTTTCTATTTTAAATCCAATTAAGGACTTCCGACTTCAATTAAATTTTTATCCTCCAAATTCACTTAATTCCATACTCCCGCACCTTAAGTTAATTAAATTTAAAATACACTTCAATCCCAACAATTGTTCCCGAATTAATAATCGACCTTTAAGTAATCACGGGGTCAAACAACCATGACAATCTAACTTTGAAAACTTGGATTATTCGCAATTCTTAGAATGGATATTTTCATGTACTAATGATATCTCTTCATTTTGAATATTTTCTAGTGGTGGCAAATATTAGAACTTGCCTAGTGTTACCTTCCTTATGTAGGTGGTAGTAAATAGGAAAAGAGAATGATTAATATGATTTGATGATGTATTCTCGTCTAATCAACCGAACTAGACCTAGGGGAGATTGACTGGGACTATGGGTTGTGGTTAGTTGAGCACACTATGGATATTGGCCAAGTCCCATAGTGAAATGTGGTCTTCACTTTTGACCAAAGGGTTGGAACAACTTAAATTACCGTCCTACATGCAATATTCTAGTTGAGAATTATGATATCCAGGGATGCTAAATTAGCGAATCATGGGGAACACAATACCAAAGTTGCTCTACGTTATTGATTGTCTTCCATTTAAGTTATTTTAGTTTTATTTCCCATCAATCATTACAAACCACCCTCCCTTTTGGGAATTGAGTTAGTTGATATTTGAATTGTCTCTTAGTGAACCAAGTTATAAATTCTCGTATTCCCTGTGGGATTGGACTCTAACCTTGGCTAGGTTTATTACTTTGACGATCACTTTTACTTCAAAAGAGAGTTGTATCTTGAGCATGATCATTACCCATGGCTAGTAAGTATGGTCTATAGGTGGAGGTCCTGAGAAACAAAAGTTTTGTGTAACCCTTGGGTTCCTATAAAGGGTTCTATGAATAGTTTTATCTACGAGTTGTGCTACATGTTAATGTGTTAGAAGATGCAATTTTAGTAGCTCAACTTTTATGACACCCTGGCCTATGAGGTGAGATAGTAGTCATAAGTTCATTCACGACCCATATAAGGGGTTTTGTGGACGACTCTGACAGTTTTTAATGAAGGGACTTTTGACTTTTCCAATCCATCTAAGTCCTAAGCTACATCACTTTGGCTACCCTAGTCGACCTAAACTCTATAAAGTCCTTTTCCTAACTCATTCAATGCTTTTTATTCCCGAATTTCTCTCAAGGTTTCTCAATAATTCCCTCTCTAAGTCAAGGGTTCCATTGAAGCAAGAGTTTGAAAATTGACCAAAGTTTTTCCGGATTTTCCTCTCAAATTCTAAGGATCTTCTTTAGGTATGTACAATTTCATTCAAGGATTAGTTTTATCCGTGAAACCCAATCCAAAACCTTTCTTTATATAATAATTCATGATTATTTGTTATAGTCTTTTGAGCTATGATTCCTAATGCGTGGAGTATGATTTCTATATGATGATTATGACTAATTAAGCATGAGTTATGATGAATTTCTTGATTTATTTTATTTTTAAGAAAAAGTATGTGATTCCAAAGTATGCATGATTAGGACTTAATAATTTGATGTGATTTCCATTGTTAAGGATTTAATTGGTATTAAGTTGCATATTTTCTTTATGAATCCTACTCCAATGCACGATTTTGACTCAAATGTCCATGTACCCACATTTAGCCCTAGTCTCTTATAACAAAGCTACAGATTTCTATGATTATGGCTTCAAGTATGAAAAGCATGTTTTAAATGATGATGATATTATGACAATGATAATATTATGAAAGCTATGATGATGCTATGATAAAGAGGGTGATGAATACCCTAATGTTGATGATGATGTTAAGGTTGGAATGTCTATCCACATCATGATGAAAGCAAGTAGATGAAATATTCTTATGACATGATGTTTCATGAAAGATTATGATGACTATTTTGAAAGCTACGAAGGCATAATTTTGATGAAGTTTGAACTATGTTCAAAGCTATATAAATATATATGTATTATTTATGTATTTCCTAGAATATGACTTAGCACCAAGTGGAATTGTGTGAAGGGGACTATCTCTAAGGATCCTTATATAAATCCTTACGTCCTATAACTATGTGCCACCATTGGAATAATGTTCATGTTTTATATCTTAAAGGTATTGGATCTAATTAACTTAAATGATGGATACTCACCGTGCTCGGATAGCGCCTATATGGTCGGGTCAAATGGTGGTTCTCGTGGTGCTAGGATAGAGCCTATAGGGGTAGATCGAGTTTACCTTGGCAAAATAGACTCTTTTTAGCTTGATGTAGAGTGAGCATCAGGATTCCATGAAATAGTCGGTATAGTCCTATATGTTGATTATAGTCCAATTCCGGCATATGTATGATAGAGTTAAAAATGAATTTATGACGCCTCTTCTCAAGATTTTTTTATAACTGCATGCTCATACATACTGTATCCCACTCCCATAGGTTATGATTTATGCATATTGATGTTATTGTGATGTCTTTTAATTCATGGCATACCTACATATTTAGTACATTCTATATGCTAGCACATATTTCTATGGCTATGTGATCTAACTATGTTGGGATGGTCGACAAGGAGATTATTCTATATTGAGGGTGACATTCGAATTCCTAAGCTTGAGACTTATTGGTGAGTTCCCATGCTTCACGAGTAGGCACTTATGATGCCTTATGTTTCTTTTATTGTGAGATTTTCTTAATTTACCTTTGATCTATATCTTAAGGGTGAGCTAGTGAGATATATGCTAACCCTGCCAAAATCTGTGATATAGATAAATTGGACAAATAGATACGATGTATTTTTGTACTTCTTCTAATATACATTTTTTCTTGCTTAATCTCTTTTATATGCTTATTTTACCTTATGAATGTTTATGATATGAACGTGAGGCTTGAATGGTATGCTTTCTAGGGTCATATTCACCTTGTTGCGACTAAGCCCTAGGTTTAGGTCATGACAAAAAGTGGTATTAGAGCACAAGTTGTGAAAGCATCCCAGGGAGTCCAATATGCCGCATTAAGTAGATTCTTATTCATTGGTGTGAATCATGCCACATCCATGAATAGGAGGCCATGATACATCTTATAAAACATCACTTATTTTTAACTCGATGTCGTGCCATGGAAGCTTCCATATTCTAACTTTTGTCCCTTGGTGTTTTAAGAAATTGCTCCACGGTGTGCTCTATTGGCAAGGGAAAATAATGATAATGTGTACAAAGATCCTCATGCTCCCTAAGTCCCTTAAGTGGACCAAGTATCTAATTATGAGTTAACATCCATGATCACCATGTCTGCTCAAGCTATTACTTCTCTAAAGACTCCTACTCCAGCTTTGAGGATAAGAGATTTTGCTAGGCTGAATCCCATAGGGTTTTACCATTCAAAGGTGGGTGAGGATCCCCATGAGTTTATTGATAAGGTGTGCAAGATGGTGGAAATTATGAGAGTATCTCATGAAGAGAAGGCTGAACTAATGGATTTTCAACTTAAGGGAGTGGGCTCAAGTGTTGTTCACTCAATGGGTGTCCAAGAGAGTTGAAGAATATGCCATTGATTTGGAGATCTGTATGGACACTTTTTCTTCCCTCTTGAGCTAAGGAAGGGTAAGGTGATGGAATTCTTGAACTTGAAGCAAGGAGAGATGTGTGTGAGGGAGTACACCCTCAAATTTACTGAGTTGTCCCAATTTGCTCCTTCCTTGGTGGCCGACTCTAGGGGCCATATGAACAAATTCACTTTGGGCGTGTCTAACTTTGTAAAAAAATAGAGTACAAAGCCACCATGCTCATCAAGAAAATGGATATCTCAAGACTCATGATTTACAAAGAACAAGTGGAGACTTAAAAGTTACAAAAGATGAGGTTGAGGCAGTCCAAGAGGGCTCATTATGATGGTGGGTTCTCTTATGGTTACGCAGATAGTGGCCGATTTCAACAAGGCCAAGGGTCATCCAAAGGTGCTCCTCAATAATTTTACAAAGAGAAGGGATCCAATCCTAAGGTTCAAGTTGATATTATGAAAGATGGTGTTATTCCTCCTCGATGTCCCAAGTGTGGGAGGAACCATGTTGGTGAATGTTTGAGAGGTTTTGATGCATGTTTTTGTTGTCGAAAGATGGGACACATGATTGCCGTGTATTCTAATATTGCTAATAAAGTTAAGGAAGGGCATCCTTAAGGTCAAGTGGCACAAAAATGGCAAGTGTAACATGGTACCCAAGCTCAAGGTGGTGGTGCATGTGGTAATAGATTCTATGGTTTACATGCTAGACAAGGATTTGATAAGGTTCTAGATATAGTTATCGATTCTCACTCTATTTCATCTACACACTTGGTATGTTTCTTGGATAATTTTTAACTCCTAAATTGACCTAGTTTTTGAAAGTTTAAGTTGATAAATGTGGATTAGTTGGTGTAAAGGAATTTGATTCTTGCTTGAATGTAAATTGTCATGATAAGACTAGGGTTGCCATAAGCTCAGCTGATTGTTCAAACCCTAAGTTGAATGCTATATTTTTGATGTTGTAATTAAATGCCTCAGATATTATGCTCCTTGTTTGATTGAATTGTTGCTCAGGGATTATGAGTGGAATGATTTTCAATTACACCGGAGTGTGATTATGTGTGGGCTATATTACTTAGTCGGAATCATAAGGAGATTAACTCTTGTTGTGTGCTTGTTAAACTATACCCCAAGTGCATTTGAAATATGATTATATGATTTTTGGTGTGTGATTTTGGGGTGGTGCTATAGGTAAACATTTGAATGAATTTGGGGAAGGATGAGGTGAATTGGGTATTGATTGATCCATCCTATTCGATGGGGTAAATTTGTTTTGAAATCTTGTTTTGGGTACGGGTTAACTTGTGCTTAGTATATGAGTGTCATGTACTTGCTTCTATGCTACAAGAATAGTATTTAAATTGTTTGTATGGTTCGTGTGATGAGTTGATGTACATCAGGTACTTGGAAGATCTCTGTCACGAGAGTTTTATGACTTGTAGATGAGTCTACTGATGTTCAAGCTCCAACAGTACAGTGGTTGCAGTGTGCGATTAACCAAGGGTTAGGGTCAAATCCATAAGGAATATGAGGCTTGACCATATTGATCTACTAACATTTATTTCAAGCATTAATCACTATATTCTCTAAAATGGAGGGGGGTTTGCAATTCAAAACAAAGAACAAATAGAAATACTACACTACGACAATCAAATTGAGTGACAACTTAGGAAGTGTGTTTCCTATGATTCGTTGACTCAATTACCCTAGACAACATAACTCCAATCAAGACATTTCATACAGGATGGTAACTTAGGTTCTTCCATCCCTCTTATGAAGGTAAAGGTCGAATTTCACCATGGCGCTTAGTCGGCAACCATGGTGTGCCAACTAATCGTTACCCATTGTCCTAGTCAACCTCCCCTTGGCCAGGTTTGGTTGATTAGATGAGAACATATCAATCGAATCCTGTCATCTACTTTTCTTTTCCTATTTGTCAATACCTTGCTCGGGATAATGATCGTAGGTGGGGTTTGGTGTTGGCCACCACCAAACAAGATTCAAAATGAGAGGAAGTAGACAATACATGCACATATCCAATCAAAGAAATGCACAAAATCTATTTTATTTCAAGTCAACTCCTTATGGTTCCCACAACCCAAAGTTGTGGGTGCTTAGCTGCTCATGGCTAAGGCAAAATCACCAACAAAAAATGTAAAAGACATGGTTGAGAGATTACCTAAGAATAAGGAAGAATAGCACCACTTTGATATTGAAACCACAAGCTTGTATCAGTGGAAGTTAAGCACAATGTGATTTTTGATCCCCCAAAATGGGTCTTCAAAATGAAAAGATAAATTCAACACTAAACCTTGGAAAAGTTTTCTAAGAATATTCAAAGTATCCTCCATATTTGTGGAATGTTCAATCTCCCTTTCAAAAACCCTACCATTAACAATTTATATTTTTTACAAAAGACCCTAAAAATAAAATACAAAATACAGATGGCAGCAATTATATCTTGCAGATACGACTGGTAGTGTGACCTACGAGTTGTAATCGGGCTTTCGTAGTCAACACTTGGCATTTTGGACTTGACTGCTACAATCCATTGCTATGAGTTATGGTATGCTCTATGACTCATAGTGTCTTCTGATAGTCCTAAGCTGCAGTTCTTTATCCAAACTTTTTGCAAACTGTTTCTTACTAAGAGGCCAACTCCTATGACTCATAGTGAGACTTACGACTCATAGGTTAGCCTCGTATAGTTGACCGTCACTTTGCGAATTCCTAATTTTAAATAATGTTTCTTTCTACGAGGGCACACTACAACTCGTAGATTCGGCTACGACTTGCAGAGTGGTTCATATGTCCTAAACTTCATCAAAATTTGTAATTTCCTCACAAAATCATGCCAACCTGTAATTTCTGCAACAAAAAAACAAAAGTAGCATAATGGGGATGCAAAATCTTTCCATGGATACTATTAGGTTGCAAGAGTTTCCTCTATCTCTTAATAATAATATAGCGATATGGCTATCTGAGCTCCTACAGAGATCAATCACCTGTTGGGCGGATTTACATAAGGCCTTTTCGAAAGGTACTTCCTAAGATTAAAGAAGATCAAATTAAAAGATCAAATCAACAACTTTGAGTAATTACCTTGTGATTCAATTAGTATAACATGGGAGAGATTGCAAAGTGCTTGTGAAGCAAGATCGACTATAAAATTGTTGACGATGCATTGGTAGAGATCTTTTACTGTTTCCTCAATGAAAATAGTCAAGCACGTGTTGATACTATAATGGGGGCATGTTCATGGATCAATTGTTCACAAGGATTGCTGAGAAAATGGAGCAAATGGGCAAAACCAACCGTGCATGGGGACAATGGGTGAGAGCTTCAATGAGGAGCTCATGTGTTGTTACTGTTGGTTCAGAGCAAGCTAAGATCAATGAGGAGATCATGTAAAAACTTGCTCAACTCTGTAATAGCATGAATGTGATGATTAAGAAAAATCAAGAGAGAGTGCATGTGGTAGTCAATCAACCTCCTTGAGAGTCCATGTATGAAGAGCAGTATTATGATGAGGATTCGAAACAGTGCTCAAAGGTCTGATTCGGACTATTGGCATCAATGTTCCAGGAACAAAGGTTGGAATTACAATCGAAAAGATGCTTATAGATGTAAAAGTGGTGGTTATTTTAAGAGGAATAGGGTTCTAGAAGCTGAGTAGGATAAAAGAAATGGTTTTAGGAATGGTCCATATGTGCCACCCCATAATCGTGATGCCAGGGCTAGCATTTCAAGAATCGAAAGATGTTCGACTGATTGATGAAAAAGGCCAAAACAAAAGATGAGTCTTAAGGGGAATGAAGTCTGATATTTCAAGTATAAATCAAAAGTTGGAGTCTCACTCGGTGGCTATTAAGCAACCTGAGCAACAATTCGATTTGGTCCAATTCTCATCCTCAAAACCTGATTGAATAACCACCAAACAAGACAAGGTATAATGATGTATCTGACAATCCAATTATGATAAGAGAAGGAGTATCTACAATTCACAATCACCAAACAAGTCATATGCCAGTCATGTCATGCAAATGCCCTCACCGAGAAGAAGTCCCTCTATCTCACTCAAAATGCATTCAAAGTTCAGGGACTGGGCAATCATCCTCACTCTCACAAATGAAATTTATACATGATAACAAACACCATAAGCTTTCCCCAATACTCATACTCTAGACTATTGACTAGTTGAGCTAGGATCACTTTAAAACTTAATGGGCTTGTAACATAGGCTTATGGGGCATTAATATGGTCTTTTAGGATAGTAGTGCCCACACTCCATTGAAAAAAACTATTTGTTGTACTCAATGCACAATATCATAATCAAAATAAACATATGGGGTCAAAAACAAATATATCTTGGTTCCTAAGCACCAGTATCAGAATACATTTGATAATCTCCCTCATGCGGGGTAGTTTGCGCAACATCCAACTTAGATGAGCCAATACCCATTGTCTAACTTTCTCTGGGACTAGTCTCAGCTCCTCTTCTCGCCTCGATATCCTCATTTAACACTCTTCTACTTCACTCACAACCTTCATTGCAACTATCTCTTCATGAACATAACCCACACCTACCAATATAAGAGGATCAATGCTACTTTTACCTCCCCTAGTCATGATTGCCATACAATAGCCCTCATTCTTTGGATTTTGAACCATATTGTATGGAATTGTACCTTTCTGGTGTTGATTCAATTGAGTAGATACCTATGTGTCGCCCCACAACCATGATGCCGGATCAAGTACTTCTAGGATTGAGGAGATGTTTAACAAGTTGTTGAAGAGGGCTGATCATCAAGATGAGACCTTGAAAGTAATGAAATCAGATATTTCAAGCATAAACCAAAAGATAGAGTCTAATTCGGTGGCCATTAATCAATTAGAGCAACAATTTGGCCAAGTTACTTTTCAACAATACCATTGCCAAAAGGGCACTTTACCAAGAAATACATTTCAAAATCCAGAGATAATGAGCATTACATGACGGTCATGACTAGAAGTGGAAAAAGTACCATAGATCCCCCTATGCCGATGAATGAGGATGAAGCTTATGAGAAGGGTATTGATAGTAAAGTTGTGGTTGAAGAGAAAGGTCTGGAGTCTTGAAAGCAAAATCCACATTATGCAGATGGCTATGAGGATCATTGTAAGGCAGACCCATAAACAAACCATGATTTTGAAGTAATTAGAGCAATCTACTTGAAATCGTGAACTTAGTGTCGGCCGGTAATGGGGGAAACACTATAGTTCCCATTACATCCATGGCCATGAGATTCAATCTATACCGATTCCATCATTAAGCATTCTCATTGAAGTTCCTAGGTTGTGGCCTATTCTCTAATGGTGGTGGATTTTCATCCCTATCATCAACATCATTATTCCAATTCATGGCTTCATTAACTACGATATTAGCATTTCCTTGAGCTATTTCTCTTGTAACCCATTGGATCTCTAAGTAAATTGGAGCTAAGGGAATTCCTTTACTCCTTGTAATGGGCATATAATACCTATTACACCCTCCAAACCAACTAAACCAACAAACATAAAACCAAAAGTAAAATACAAGAGAATTAAGAAATTAACACTTGAATTATACTACTAGTGAATCCTAATCAAAGTCTCGTCATATTCCCTAGCAACAATGCCATTTTTCTTTGATCATGCTCAAGATACACATCTCTTTTGAAGTAAAAGTGATAGTCAAAGTAATAAACATAACCACGGTTAGGGTCGAATCCCACTGGAAATACGTGACTTTACAACTTGGTTCACTATTAGATAATTCAAATATTAACTAATTCAATTCCCAAAAATGGGGTTTTTGAAATGATTGATAGGAATAAAACTAAAATAACTAAAATGGAAGACAATCAAAAATGGAGAGAAACTTGGGTATTGTGTTCTGCATGATTCAATAACTCAGCAACCCCGGATATTACAATTCTCAATTAGAATATTGCATGCAAGATGGTAATTTATGTTTTTCCAACCTTTTGGTCAAATGTGAAGGTCGAATTTTAATATGGGGCTTGGCCCATCTCCATAGTATTGTCAATTAACCATTACCCATAGTCCTAGTCAACCTCCCCTTGGTCTAGTTCGATCGATTAGATGAGAACACATCATTGAAACATGTTAATCATTCTCTTTTCACATTCATTACCACCTGTATCGGGAAGGTCACACTAGGTGAGTTCTAATATTTCCCACCACTAGAAAACTTTCAACATGAAGAGATATGATTAATACATACAAATATCCCTTCTAAGAATTGTAAATTGTATGGGTTTTCTAAGTTAGATTCTCATGGTTCCAACAATTCCAATTTGTGGGTTTAGAAACTCATATCTTGGGCAAATAAATGAATTGATAAGACATGGTTAATCACTTACTCCAGAAGATTGAAGAACAAGAGAAAACAATTTTTATTGAGAATCATAGGATTGAAAGATGAATTGAATCCTCAAGTGAATCTTTTTTCCTTAGTTTACTCTCAAAAACTAAAACCCTAAAGATGTTCAAATTCCTTACTCTCAACTTTATATTATGCTATTCTCTATGAAAAAAAGTTTGAAAAATATGCTTAAATGACTTACTATTTACTAGTTATAGTATTTACAATCCAGTCCCTAAAAGAATTAGAAAAACTAGTCGGCGCACCCTACAACTTTCAGTTACTAGTAGCTATGGCCACGAGTCGCAATCAGATTTTCGAATTTAGCTCTTGGATCTTGGACTTCACTGCTACGAAACATCTACATTATCGTAGACTAATTTGTGGCTCGTATTGTACTTTTGTAGTCCATATTTGTAACACTTGGTCTAATACTAGGGAACACTAGAAATGGCTATGAAACTTTCCAATACGGCTCGTAGATTGATGTATGACTCTTAACTGGATTTTGCGTGGCTGAAATTTAGTTTTTTCTTCAACATTGGAAATATCTACAAGGCCACCTCTATAACTCATAAACTGAGCTAAGACTCGTAGAGGGTCTCGTATGTCTTCAATAATCAGCAAAACCTACAACTTTTTCCAAAATTGTGCCAACCTACTTTTCTTGTAAAAACGAATACAAAAACACATGAAAATCATAAATATCACATTGAGAACACACAAAATCTCAAGTTTTAGGCATCAAATGTGTTGTTCTTTAAAAGGACATCAGGCGAACATACAAACTCTCTGATAATTCGTAACTTGACTTTTGGAAGTCCTTTTTCTCCATTTTCACTGGGCACTTCCGACGATATCACCTATGACCTATGGATTCTTTTATGGGTCATAAATTGGCTCGTAAGTTTTGAACATCAGTAAATATTTTGTGCTTTAGTTTTCCATGCTGTAAAAATATGAGAGGTACTGTTGCAAGCAGATTGTGTCGTATGTTGATATGGTAAAAGAAACGGTCTCAAATATTGAAGAAGTGTTAAGTCTTGGTGAATCGCTTGCAGTTGTGTTATTAAATTATGAGGGTGATATGATTGTCTATTATGATGAAGTGGTAGCAGTCCTTGAGCCTTCAAGGCTTGAACTAAAGGCTCATTTGTGGTATGTATTTGTTCGTAGTGGTAAGACCCTACTTATTATTTGTGTAGCTAATCCGTTAGATCACCGATGGGTGGCACTCGTAAGTGTGTTGTAAAAGTTCGTCAAAGCAATCGGGTGGACAATATCAAATATTATTGGAATCCCCAGGGGGTTTTTTCTCATAAGATTAATTTGTCAAAAGATTCCAAGCCTACTATTGAAAATCAAAGATAGTTCAACCCTCCAATACAAGAAGTTGTGAAGAAAGAGATAATTAAATTGTTGGATGCTGGAGTTGGATATCATATTTCGGATAGTAGGTGTGTAAGCTCGGTATAATGTGTACCAAAGAAAGTAAAAGTGATTGTGATGAAAAATGAGAAGGATTAACTCATCTCTACAAGGCCAATAACAGGATGGCGTGTTTGCATGGATTAATGACGTTTGAATTCATCGACAGATAAAGATCATTTTCCTATGTCGTTGATGGATCAAATATTTGATCGAGTTGCTAGTAGAGGTTGATATTTTTTCTTGGATGGATATTCAGGGTGTCACTAATAGTATGACTAAGCGAGCTATAACATAAAATTCCAGTGTTGTCCCTACATAAGAGAGAAGGGAGATTACTTGCAAAGGTAGTCTCTACACCGTAAATTCGCCATAAATAGGATATGTGTAGATCTATGAATAAGTCATTTAAGACATAGTCATATAGTAACACATAATTATAGGGCTAGAATTGCTACTACAGACTCTTTAAGTCAAACTCCACCTTAAAGACCTCCCAGTGCCAAGTAAATTCCAATGGAATGCCTATCATAAATCATAGAGCTTAACATGTTCAAAGGCAATAATAAATTACCAATCTGGTTCACAAAGACTTAGTCATAGAATAGTTCATTTCAAAATGATTAACATAATATGAGAATTGTGCTTTCATCATTATTAATTCATACTTAGGTGAGAAAATCCTTACAATCGTTCATACCCCCTAGAGGAGTTGCACTTAAACCTAATTCATCCTTATATAAGCTTGCACGAAAACCTTGTCAATGCACAATCATAGTTAATAATGAAAATAGGGTAATTTCTATCAACTTTAAATCATGTAGTTTGGATGAAATCAAACATACAATTTTAAATCATGTAATTTTGGTGAAATCACACATAATCATGAAGAACAATATCAATTGAAATCATAATTGAAAAAAACCATAATGAATTTCATGAACCCTAGATGGTATTGAGAAGAATTTGAATAAAAATCTTGACTACATATAATAATTATTAACTCATGCATAATTGAATCAATAATAATGGGTAAAAACATAATTTATGAATACCATGTTAAAGCATCAAAACCCTTATTTTTGCATTGAAAAATATTAATAAAAAGGATGAAAAAACTTTGGGATTCATAGATAAAAGGAAACCATGAATAGATATTCACATACCTCAAGGAGAATACTAGCATTCAAACTTGAAAAAGGAGACTTGAATCTTTGAAACGTTAGCTTAAGTGGGAGATGTTGTTGGGAGAGACAAGCCTTGAGAGAATTTTTTTAACTTGTTGTCAGGGTTGAGAGAATGAGAGTTTGGGTTGATAAAAACCCCAAAATCCAACTTAAAGTAACCCAAAACAACATAGTATATGAATTAAAACGATGGGAAAACACTTAAATATACTTGAAAAATAACTACCGAATAGGAACCACGAGGTCAATCTACAGTTTGCGATTCTATCTATAGACCGTAGATGCTTATCTGTAAAAACCTGCCCAAATTTCCAATCTCAGGATCTTGAACCACTGAATATAATCCAAAAGTTTTATTGTATTTTATTGTTTGTAAATACCCCTCAAAATTAAATTACTGAAAGTCTCAAAGTTGGGATCCATAACACGAACCTGGAGTCATAATTACTATTGGGTCTATGATGCATAAACACCTTTGATAGAACTAATGTTAAATCCATAAATATTTTAAGTGTTGGCGATATTCTACGAACCTCTTCTACAATTTGTAGAATGATTCATGATCCATAAACTTGAGTCATAAGATCCAGAAAACCCAATTCTAAGGTTTCACTGCTATGAATCTATTACACGTTATGTGGAAAATTCCACAAGTCATCCCATATGTTTTTTCTTAAACATCTGAGGCTTGTAACTTTTTCAAATTTCAGGACATATTCTATGACCCCTTTCTACGAACAAATTTCCAAAATTTTTCTCAAGTCTCAGGAGCCCTTTCCATGACTGGTTTCTATGTTCCGTGGAACCTGTTGTGATATGTAATTTGGCCTATAGAACCAATGCCCAAAATATATTTTTGCACTTTTATTATTTGTTTTAATCTTTCAACTTCTGAGGTATTATAATATCTTCCACTTGGGAACATTTGTCCTCGAATGAGACTCAAGCTAGCATGAATAGGGTAGAAGTAACACCTAATAGCCCAGCATGAATGCGATGATGCATTTTAAAATGTAAAAGGACATGAGATTTTCAAGTTACACTTGAAACATAGTTTGAATCAATTTCATGAGCATACATGCATATGAATGACATTAGAAAGATGAAATATAGAATTCCATAAGAGTGGATAATGAGGAACTAAATACCTTAGGTTGGAATGGAGGAAAAGAAATAAGTATAGCATCGTCCAGGAACCTTAGCTTCCAAGGTTGCACATTCCATTTCTTGGTTCCTCCATAACACCTTAAAAGATACCACTTTCTTATTTCTTAATTTCTGGAATGGCAAGTCTAGAATTTGAACTAGAACCACTTCATAAGTCAAACTCTCTTTTAATGCCCATACTCTCCCAAAACAAAGAGGTAGGATTACCAACATACTTCTTTAGTAAGAACATATGGAACACTAGATGCGCCGACGCCAACTCCAAAAGCAACACTAGATGCACTATGCAAACTCCGAACGCCAATCCAACTCAGAAGCTAATTTACTAAGATGTCTTAAAGTCTAATATGGGCCCAAAAATTGAGGACTAAGCTTCTTTCTCTTACCAAAATGAATCACACTATTTATAGGTGAAATTTTCAAGTAGATCTAATCATCTATTTCAAATTCAAGCTCCCTTCTTCTCACATCTAAATTAGATATTGTCGAATTTAGACAACCTTTAACCTTTCCCAAATGAGTCTAAACTTTTTTTACAGCTTCAAACACCAAATCAAGTCTTATAAAATTGACCTCACCAAATTCAAACCATCCAACAAGATTGCTACATCTCCTAATATATATAATCTCAAAAGGAGCCATTTTGATGCTTCAATGGTAGCTATTGTTGTAGGCGAACACAATCAACAACAAATGATCATCCCAATTACCATTGAAATAAATTACACATGCCCTCTACATATCCTCCAAAGTTTAAGCTGTTACTTCTTATTTACCATTGGTTTATGTGCGAAAAGTGGTGCTTAGCTTCACTTT
Organism: Solanum ossicruentum; assembly: GCA_025774065.1. Classification (NCBI taxonomy): domain Eukaryota; kingdom Viridiplantae; phylum Streptophyta; class Magnoliopsida; order Solanales; family Solanaceae; genus Solanum; species Solanum ossicruentum. The sequence continues at coordinate 71,192 of JAOTQR010081911.1, read as the reverse complement.
TCTACCAAAATCCTTCTACAATGGCTTTCAAAATTAAAACGTGAATTGAGTCTACAATGCAAAATAATTAACAAGGGACCACCATGAAGCTTCAATAATTTTTGAATACACATCCTTGCATAATTCTCAGAGAAGTAAGAGGTCTTAACAGGTAAAATTATATCAACTTGGTCATTCTGTCAACTACAATCTAAATCTAATCATAATGCCTATGGGTACCAAGAAATCTCATTATGAAGTCCATATTTATATCCTCTTACTTTCAAGCATGAATTTCAATGTCTTGAAGTAAACCTACATTTTTTATATATTCTGCCATCACTTGTTAATAATTGCGGCATTCAACTATGAATTTGCATCATATCATTTCACTAGTATACTTCCCTCACATCTCTACACATTTTGGTGGATCTAAACTGAATTGAATATCGAAAACTATGTGCTTAATCACTATCATTTCTCTTAAGCCATAAACATTGGGAATCCATAAGTGACCTTGGTAACAAAGCACACCATCTTCTTTAGAGAGAAAAAACTCAATGACTTTCTGAGCAATCAATATCTTTAATAAAACTAAAATTGCATCCTTGTCTTCTTTTGCCTTCACCTATACAACTAAAAATAATTCCAAATCATTCTGAACAATGATAACATCCTCATCAGAGTTAATAAAATAAATACCTACATGGGCTAATCTATGCACATCCTAAACGAACTCCTTCTTGTCATCTCCAACATAGGTAATACTATTCATGGACAATCGACTAATGTAATGACAGCCACTTTAGATTTACATGGATGGTAAAGAACACTCATGTCATAATCATTTAATAATTCAATCTACCTCCTTTGTCAAACGTTCAAATCCTTTTGCTTAAATACACATTATAAGCTCTTATGGCTAGTGAATATATCAATGTGGAAACCATAGAGATAGTGTCTCCAAATACAAACATCACTGCTACCAACTCATGATCATGGGTCAAATTATTTATTTCATGCAACATAGGTTGCTTTGAAGCATAACTTATCACCTTATCATGCTGCATCAACACCAAATCAAATCCAACCTATGAAGTATTACAATACACTATGAAATCATCGAATCCTTTCGGTAAGGTCAAGCTAGGGGTAGAAGTAAGTCAATCTTTCAATTCCTGGAAACTCTTTTCATATGTTTTTGACCATTGGAATTTAACCTTTGTTTCAGTCAACTTAGTAAAGTTGATGCAATAGATGAAAATCTTTTGTAAGACTTCCATAATACCTATTCAAACCCAAGAAACTATGAATTTTTGAAGGAAAAAAAGGTTTAGGCTAATTCCTAACCATATCAATTTTCTTAGGATCAAGCATAATATCTCCACCAAAAATAATTTGACTAAGGAATGCCATAAACCTAATCAAATCTCACAATTTCTAAAATTGACAAATAATTAATAATCCATTATGATTGATAATTCCCAAGTGGTTTGCATGCTTCTGTTCATTTTAGGAAAAGATTAATATATTGTCAATGATAACCACCACAAATATATCGAAGGATGGCTTGAATACCTTGTTCATCAAGTCTATAAAAGCTATGGGGGCATTTGTTACTCCAAAAAATATAACTAAATATTCCAATTGATCATACTGTGTGCTACAATCCATCTTCCAAATGTCACATTCTCTTGCTCGTAATTGATGGTAACCCAATCAAAAATCAATCTTAGAGAAATAGCTTGCACCTTTGAAATGATTGAAGTCATCAATTCTTGGGATAGGATACTTATTCTTGATTGCGACTTTGTTCAATTACCGATAATAAATACACATCTGAAAAGAACTATCCTTCTTTTAAACTAAAAAAGCTGGAGCATCCCATGGAGAGATACTCACTCTAATAATTTATTAATTTTCCTTTAATTTCTTAACCTCTATCGGACCATGTGGTAAGGAAGATTATAGATAGGTTGGGAATCAAAAAGGAGATCTATTACCAAAATTAATTTCACTTTTAAGAGAAATGCCAGATAGATCATCAAAAAATACATTTGAAAATTTATTCACAACAGAGTTTAACTCAGGAGTAGGAGTTTTGAAATTTGTATCTCTAACCCGTACAATATTTTCACAATCCAAAATTGGATTGCAATGAAAGAGAATAAAGTAAAACAAAATCAACCAAACATTTAATACGAAATCCCAAAACCTTAAGTCATAAGTACAAGAGCATCTAAAGTAGTACGAATGAGTAAATACAACTATTTCAAAAGGGAAATATAATGCTAACTAATAATATCTTATACAATGTCTGAAATAAAAAATAATAAAGGAAATCTCAGTAGAGCCATGGTGACTCAATTTCTGAGCCTCACTGCTAAAGATCTAGGATAGATGGAGGATAACTCTGGCAGGATAAGATCAACTATCCTATAGGGGTTCGTCTGCTTGATATTCAGGGAGGAAACATAGTAGGGGTGGGAACACCGAAATGTACCTAATAAGTTTACTCAACTAGGTAAGTGAAATCAAATAAGCATATAATAATGAAGAATCCTATTACTTTCAAGGAATTAGTGCACAATATAACACATAAGAGTAGAATAAGATGACAATGACAATCAAAGATGCAATGCACATATAGGGTATGAAAGCAATGCATGGGATTGAGTCATGATGGACTATGGCACTAATGTATACATCTACCAAGCTGAAGCTACCAGGTAGAACCCATGGCCATCTTGCCAGACTATATACAAAAATCTATCAAGTGTCACGACGGTCGCTAGCACCGATGACACCTCGATGGACTCTGGCACCTGTAAAGAGATCTCTAGTATCAGGATAGACTCTGACACTGATGATACCTTGAAAAACTCTAGTGCTGATAAAGAGATATGAAGTAAAATATCTATCTTAGGCCATTGCAATACATGATATCACAATGTATAACAATAATAATATACCTTCGCGAACTCTGGCATAGGCAAATAGATCTCAATTAATACAACTATCCCAAATACTTTAGTGTCTTAGTGCTTGCAATAGGCGATGTGTACATGCCAATGCCACAAAATGAGTATATATATGTAATATGACGTGATAATTATATGCATAATAGCCATAACATGAAAAATCTATACCAAGTGCATTAACTAGTACCACAATGCCATCAATAAGTCTCACATCATCATTCTCTCGTCAATAATAAAAAAAATTTAGTGAAATTGGACTCTTTAAGTCCCAAAATATGCTCATAAACCTCAATGACAATACAATTATCATCAATTTACCACATAACTCTCCCAAATGGTATCACAATCTCGTATTATCACAATAATATCTAAAATATCTCAATTCTCAAGATTTCATCTCAATTTATCCAAATCTCGACATAACCAGTATCACACTTCCATCAAAATTTTATCATATCTGTCTAAATACTAATGAGTCAATCTAAATCTTACAACTATCACATAGACATATCCAATAACTCAAATTATTTCCCCAAAGGTTAGTCGAACCTACCTTGATATTGAAATAGCACTCGGCTAAGCTTTCAATCAACTCTAGTATCTAAACGATAACTAATTTTATTAATAGCTATCAAAAATAGATACTATGCAGCAAGAGATGCATTTTGATACCCATATCAACACAAATTAAGGTTAGGGAAAAATTATCAAAATTAAAGCTGAATTTCAAAGTTCCCAAATCTGGAAGTTGACTTGAAATTATGAATCTACACTAGAAAAGGAGTTTTGGGTGAAAATCTCACTAACATTGAGTTCCAAACGAAGGAGATATCATCAATTAGAATTTCCAAATCATAGACCAAATATCCCAAATTATTGACATTCAAAATCATGAAATATCAGATAAATTCAAGATATAAGTCATGGAAATTAATCAAAACAATGTAAGAAACACTTACACTAAAGAATTCCTCAAAAGAACATCATTAAAAATAACCCCAAAAGCTTGAAATATTTGAAAATGGAGTAAAAATGGAGGTTCTCGGATGTTAAGAACTGATAAGTCAAAATACACTTTGTGAACCGAATAACGCTCTATTGGCATGGAGGAGAATCAGGCCAAATACCTTCGTGAATGCAGGATTTAGTCTGTGAATTTGAGGTTTAGTCCACGAATGCCAAGAAGCAACAACAACCATCAGCTGGTACTCCGCGAACATGGAGGTTCTTCGGTGAATGCATAGGAAAGAAAAGTTAAACCTTCACAAGCGTGGAGAAGAAAACCAATTACACTACAAATAAGACTCAACAACAAACAGCTACTATAGGTCCAAAACTCAAAAAGGACCCTCATGATTCATCTAAAATAAAAATTTCATATACCAGACATGTATCCATTTTGAAAATAATGATCCAAACTCAACAGAATAATCAGAATTCGATTCTGAGGTCTTTTTGACATGATTACCAATGCAACTCAAATAAACTAGTTTAAAACTCTAAATACAAAAACTTCCTCAGTAACTCCAAAAATTCTGAAAAGACCATTTGTAGTGTTAGTTTCATCATTTGGAACTACTAGAACTACTGGAATTTCAATCTGAGCTTCTGAACTCTGAATTTTGACCAAAGTCAAACTCTGGCTCCATAAACAACTAAAAATGCAACTCAAAACTCAGAATGATATAAAGACTCACATTTTCAACAACTTAAACTTCCAAAAAAGTTAAAATTCATATTTTTAAAAGTTAAAACTCAGAATTTCTATTCTAACAGCACAAAAGTTCAAAATAGGTGCAAAGAAACTTATAAAAAGGCAAAATAGTAGTTTTCACAAATAAGCTCAAAAATGACCAACAAGGTCATTACATCATTCACCCTAAAAATAATGTTCATTCCCGAACATATAGGAAAAGAAGCACCGAAAGCCTAAAAAAGGCTAGGATATCTAGCTCACATATCTAGCTCCAACTCCCAAGTAGCTTCAACGATGTCATCAATGAACCTTCACTGAAAGTTTATCCATGGATCTCAACCTCCGAACATGTCTGTCTAATATAACTATCAATTCATGCTCAAATGACAAATATGGACCCAACTCAACTAAATTATAAAAAATCATATGGGACTCATCTAGAATGTACCAATAGAGTATGGAAACATGAAAAATTGGATCAACAATTTATAATCTTGATGGAAAGGCCAACTCATAGGCCACTACACCTACTTTCCTCAAAATTACAAGTGGGCTAATGAATCTTGGACTCAACTTTCCCCTCTTCTCGAATCTCATCATACCCTTCATGGGTGAAACTTTCAGCCAAACACTACCCTCAAGAACCAAGAGGCCTAGCCCTCTAATTAGCATAACTCCTCTAGCGGCTCTAAGTTGACAATAATCTACCCTAAATCAGCCAAACCCAGTCCATGGCCTCTCTGAGAAAATCAACACCTAACATCCTAACTAACCTTGAATCAAACCATTTGATCAATGATCTATACCTCTGACCATACAAGGCCTTAAACATTACCATATGAATGTTGTTATAACACCCGAGAAATTATCAAAATACCCTTAGATAAAAGATTGCTTGAGTAACGCATTATCATAACTTTTTTTGACAAATTCGGGGTCAGAATAGTGATCAGCACAAACAAATGTGTGAAAAATGGTATTGATTAAATTTTAGAATAACCAGATCAAAAGATAATTTTTCAAGGAAAAAAACACAATTTAAGAAAAGTGCATAACAAGTTCCTGTCGTGGACATTTATTTGGTTAAGTACATAACAAGGTCATATTGTGGACTTATAGTAGTGATGATTACAATATTTTCTATGAGATTAAAGTCAATCGAAAAGTTTTTGATTAAAATTGTACATGGACGGAGCAAGTCCGTAATGCAGACTTGGCTCACCGTAGTACAAAATTTTTAGTTGTTTGAGGAGCATTCTAGTGCTTTTCCCATCCATCATAGAAAAAACCCCATAGTTTTTAGGTTGTTTTTTCACTAAAATAAGTAACTATACTCATTCTTTTCAACTACACAACAACATATCCAGTGGAATCCCACGAGAGAGGTCTAGGGAGGGTAGAATGTATGTGAACCTTAGCAATACCTCATAGAAGTAGAGAGGCTATTTGCTGGGAACCCTCGTCTTAACAACCCATAAGTAGAATAAACTAGATATGACATAAAGAAAAGAAAAGGGAATAGAAAGTGCGACTAATAATGAAGAGCACATAATAATATATAAATACAAAAAACTTTACACATACACGACAAATAATAAAAAACATGATATAAACATGACTATTCCTGCTACCCTACTAAACCCCAAGGCCAGCCATCCACCTAACCTTACCAACCCATTAACCTGCTACTCTAATTTTCGACTCCACTCCGTTCTATCTAAGGTCATGTCCTCGGTGAGATCAAGTTTTGACATATCTTGTCTGATCACCTCCCCCCAATACTTCTTCGATCTACCTTTACCCCAATACTTCCATGCCCATTCTTTTCACTAAAACATAATTCCTTCAAAAAATAGCGATTAGAGAGAAAAGGAGAAGGGTTAGGGCTTGACAAAGTATCTCTAATCTTTCAAGAAAGCTCGTGCCAAGGTATGTAAGCCTCTCCAAAAGTTATCCTACATTTGTTTTATCTTCTTTAACTACCAATTTCCACTCAAGATTCAAGTTTATGAGTTGAGATCAAATTTTCTCCTTTGCTACTTAATTATATTGAGATACTTGTTTATGTATGTCTATAGTATTGAGTTGAGTTCAAGAAGTACTTTTCCTATTATGTTTGACCTGCATTGAAGAATGAATTGCTTACTACAAGAATATACCGAGGTTGAAGTACAATTTTAGTCAAAGATTTTCTTAAGACAGAGTTATGAGACAAGTTTGAGAAGAGTTCAATAAAGCTAAAGTTGGACTAGGTCCCAAAAGATTAAATAAATATTCAAGTAATAATACTCTAGCAATTATGAGCTTACAAATAATATTTTGGGAGTAGCATTAAGCACTAATTCAGGTAAGAGTAATAAAAGCTCGAACTCATAAATTATGTAGCCAGTGTAGGATAGGGTTGTACCAGATATACAACTCCTCATATGCCACTAAGATGTCCCAGTTTAGGTAGATCCATAAGTTAAGTTTTGTCCCATACAGTAGAAAGGTCTTGGATAGCTTTGGCAATGAAGGCAAGAGGTTGTATCATCACGATACTTATAATGATTATTGTTAGTTAGAGAAACTCTCCAAGCTAAAGTATATATTTTTTTCAGACACAGACTGAGTTACACTTATTTATACATTAAATAAGATATTTTGTAATATTGCAATGCTTATATTATTGAGTTATATTCTCTATAAAGCCTATGATTTGAGCATTTATCCTAATTTTTCCTGTTTTGGCCATTTTACATACTAATATATTCCATGTACCGATGCCTTTTGGACCTGTTTCAATTTATGATACGAACACAGGTGACAAAATGCCTTAATAGGCACATTCATCAGACAATCCAAGATACTTACTAGCCAGTGGTGAGACTTCTATACAATCAGAGGCTCCTATTAATATTCTTTTCAACCACAGTTATATCCTTTGGTTTGAGGTAATTATGGCCTGTCGCGGTACCCATTCTCTGGTCAAGACTTATAGAGGTTTCATACACTAATAAATAGTACTTGAATATCTCTTTCAAATTGTTGATATCCTAATTGGCCTTTTTTCATTAAAAAGGCAGACATTGATTTAGTAGTTGTGTATAATTTTAGCCTATTGTTAAATTGCTTAAGCCTTTCGCTGAGTAAAGTAACTAGGCCAAGTGGTTCGCTTAGGACAAGAAATTATTTCTAAGTTCCTGCCATGTCCAGAGTGTAGACTCGGGGTGTGAAAAACTTGATATTAGAGAACAGAGTTCAAGTGTCCTAGGGTATCTGTGAAGCTATATCTAGTGGTTTCTTATTATTGATGTGAAGTGCACTACATCCATAATGGGCAAGCTACATGACATTAAAAAGTGTTGACCTTCTTCGGTATTATATTTCGTGCTTCAGAGTTTAAATCAGATTAAAATTCTTCTAACTCATGTATTCATGCATTAATTCAAACCATGCCTCCTAGACGAACAATTAGATATCCTGTGCAAGCTAGGGGTAGAGGATGCTCCGCTAGATAGAATGTCAATTAGGCTGAGCCATAAGTTCCAAGGAGCCAAGAGACCTAGCTATGCCTGGTGAGCATCCACCATAGGCTAATATTTCTAATGAGTGAGCAGATATGATGCTCATGACACTTCTAGGATTCATGAGTTCTTGAGAATGAACTCGCCAGAGTTTACGAGGTCAATATATGGTAAGGATCCTGAGAATTTCATACATGAGTTGTAGAAGGTGTTCAATGTTATGAATGTTGTTTATATTGTGTGTGTGGAGTTACCTACTTACCTGCTTAAGGGTGTTTCCATACTATAGTATGACCAGTGGAAGCAGGCTAAGGGAAAAAATGCACCACTCTTGAGTTGAGGTGTCCTTCTTGGGATGTGTCTTCCCACAACAGCTAAGGGAAGCAAAGGTATAGGAATCTATGAGCGTGCAAGAGTGCAACAACTTTACTTAATTGTCCCGCTATGCTCTCGATATTGTAGGTAATATGAGAAGTAGGATGAGTTTATTTGTAGTTGAGTGCTCTCGCATAACCAAAAAGGAGGGCATGGCAGCTATGCTAATAGGTGACATGGATATCGCTGGACTGATGAACTATGTGCAGCAAGTTGAGAAGAAGCTAAAGGATAGGGAAGAGTTTCGCAGCAAAAGGAATAAGACATCCTTCCATGAGACAAGCAAGAGAGGGGTTGGGAATGGCAGCCCCCTACCTTTTTAGTTAGGGTCGTCTAGTCCAGCTCCATCATACGCCAGTTCACCTGTGCCAAGGGTCCCAAAATTTTTGACCTTATGGTACTTAGTCACAAGGAAGTATGGCTCAAGGGCCTTCTCGCCACCTATCGTGTGGAAAACGTGGAAACTCTCGGCCTAAAGAATTTCTTATTGGTACTAATGGTTGTTTTAGGTGAGGATAGATAGGTCATTTCTTGAAGGAGTACCTGATGGGAAGACAGAATTATGGAGGCCATAAGGCTTAGTCATCTTTGTTAGCAGTAGCAAGTAAAATGGCTCCTAAGGGTGCTATTTCAGGGACAGATGGGCATAAAAATCATTTGTATACTATGGCCAATTGCCAGGGTCAAGAGAATTCGTAAGGTATAGTCATTGGTATACTCAAAATATTTACTCATAATGTTTATACACTAGCACACCTAGGTGCTACTCTATCTTTTGTGACTCCTTACATAGATTTTATGTTTGAAATCAATTCTGAGCGCCCTCTTAAGCCCTTTTGTGTATCCATTCCTGTGGGTGATTCCACTCCATCTCAAAGATTCTATAAAGATTGTCCCGTCTTAATCTACTATAAAGATACTTTAACAGATCTATGATGTGATGTTAAAATACAACACATTTGATGCATAAAACATGAGATTTTGTGTGTTCTCAATTCGACATTTATGGTTTTTATGTGTCTTTGTGTTTGTTAGGTTGGCACAATTTTTGAAAAAGTTGCAGGTTTTGCTGATTTTTGAAGACATACGACCCCTTATGAGTTGTAGCATAGTTTAAGAGCCATAGAGGTGGACTCATAGAGATTTCCAGTGTTGAAGCAAAAACTGAAGTTCAGCCACAGGAGATCTAGTTACGAGTCGTAGACCAATCTGTGAGTAGTATTGGAAAGTTTTGTAGAAATTTCCAGTGTTCCCTAGTATTAGACCAAGTGGTGCAGATATGGACTACGAGAGGACAATATGAGTCATAGATCAGATAATGACTCGTGAAGATGTTTCATAGCAGCGAAGTCCAAGATCCAAGAGCTAAATACAAAATCTCGATTATGACTCGTGGCCTTAGCTACGAGTCATAATTGCAAGTCGTAGGGTGCGTCGACCAGTTTTTGCAATTATTTTAGGGACTTATTTGAAAATACTATAAATAGTAAATAGTAGATCATTTAAGCACAATTTTTAGATTCTTTTCATAGACAACAACAGAGAATAGAGTAGAGAGCAAGGAATTAGAGCATTTTTAGGATTTTATTTTTGTAGACTAAATTTTGGAGAATAGATTCAGTTGTTGATTCAATTCGTCTTTCAATCTTGTGATTCTCAATAAAAATTGTATTTTCTTATTTTTCAATCTTCTTGAGTAAGTGATTAACAATGTCAATCTATTCATTGTTTCTTTATTTTCCAAAAATATGAGTAGCTAAACCCATAACTTGGGTTGTAGGAACCATGAGAATCTAACTTAGAAAACCCGCCTTATTTGCAATATTCTAGTTGAAAATTATAATATGCGAGGATGTTGAGTGAGTGAATCATGGGAAACACAATACCCAAGTTGCTCTCTATAATTTATTGTATTCCATTTTCATAAGTTCAATTCAATTTCCTATCAAACATTGCAAACCCCCCCTCCCCAACGTTTTTTGGGAATCGAGTTAGTTCATTCTTGAATTGTTTATTAGTGAACCAATTTGTAAAGTCCCGTATTCCCTGTGGGATTTGACCCTAACCTTGGTTAGGTTTGAAACTTTAATGGTTGATTTTACTTCAAAAGTGAGGTGTATCTAGAGCGTGATCAAAGAAAAATGGTGCCGTTATCGGGGAATGCGACAAGGCTTTGATCTAGATTAACTAGTAGTATAATTCAACTATTAATTTTTTATTTTTCCTGTATTTTACTTTTTTTTATTGATTTAGTTGCTTTCAGGGTATACTAGGTATTATATACCGAATATAAGGAGTCAAGGCATTCCCTTAGCTCTAATTGAGTTAGAGATCCAATGGTTTACAAGAAGAATGTCTTAAGCAAATAATAAGATCGTAGCTAATGAAGTTATGAACTGGAATGATGATATTGATCATAGGGATGACAATCCACCACCACTGGAGAATAGGCCACAACCTAGGGACTTTAGTGAGAATGCTTATGGATGGTATCTTTATGCATTGAATCCCATGGCCATGGATGTAATGGGATCTATAGTGTTGCAACCATTACTAGCCGGCACTAAGCTCACGTTTTCAAGTGGATTGTTCCAAATGCTTCAAAATTGTGGTTTGTTTGAGGGTCTACCTTCCGAGAATCCGTATAGCCAACTGCATAATGTAGCTTTTTGATTGCAAGAGCATGATAGGGAAGAAAAATCTTTCCATGGATATTATTGGGTTGCAAGTGTTCCATCTATCTTTTTCTAGTAATGTAGCGATGTGGCTATCTAAGCTCCCACAAAGCTCAATCAATAGTTCGGTGGATTTACAAAAGGCCTTTTTCGAAAGGCACTTTCGAGATCAAAGAAGCTCAAATTAAAAGATCAAATCAACAATTTTGAGCAATTACCTAGTGATGTAATTAGTACTAGATAATAAAATTATTGATGATGCCGTGGTAGAGATCTTTTCCCATGCCCTTGGTGAAAATAGTCAAGCATGTGCCAGTGCTATAATTTGGGGGGGGGGCATATTCTTGGATCAACCATTCAAAAGGATTGCCGAGAGAATGGAGAAAGTGGTGAAAACTAACCATGCATCGGGGCAAAGGGAGAGAACTTCTATGAGGAGCTTATGTGCTGTTACTTTTGGTTCAAAGCAAGCTAAGATCAATGAGGAGATTATGCAACAACTTGCTCAATTCCGCACAAACATGGATGTGGTGATTAAGCAAAATGAAGAGAGAGTGCATGCGGTAGTCCATCAACCTCCTCGAGCGCCCATGTATGAAGAGAGATATTATGATGAGGATGCTTTTTTGTTAGTGATCAAGCAGTGATTTCCCGTGACAATGCCCAAGGCTCCAATTCGGAATAGTGACATCAAGGTTTCAAAAACCAAGGTCTAAACTACAATCGAGAAGGTGCTTATAGAGATAACTGTGGTGGTTCTTTTGAGAGGAATAGGATTCCAGAAGCTAGGTAGGGTAGAAGAGATGGTTTTAGGAATGGTCCATATATGCTAACCCATAATCGTGATACTAGGACTAGCAATTTTAGAATTGAAGAGATGTTCGACCGATTGATGAAAAAGGCCGAAACATAAGATGAGACCTTAAGGGGAATGAAGTCTGATATTTCAAGTATAAATCAAAAGATAGAGTCTCATTAGGTTGCCATTAAGCAGCTTGAGCAACAATTTGGTCAGGCATCTACTCAATTGAATCAATGCTAGAAAGGTACATTGCCAACCAATATGATTCAAAATTTGAAGAATGAGGGGCATTGTACGGCAGTCACAACAAGGGGAGATGAGAGTACCATTGATCCTCCGATGTTGGTAGGTGTGGATGATGTGTATGAAGAGTTAGTTACGGAGAAGGTTGTGAATAAAAGAGAATAGGTTAACAAAGATGGGGTAAGCAATGAAGTGGTTAAAGAGCCAAAGAAGTATAAGACTGCCCCAAGGCCTCCTCCACCCTTTCCCCATAGAGTCAAACAAAAAGAGGAGGATGGTAAGTTTAAACATTTTTGCTCTATGTTAAAGCAACTATCCATCAATATTGCCCTGATCAAAGTGTTGGAGAAAATGCCTGGTTATGCTAAAACATGTACAATTTGGTGACTAAGAAATGCACGGTAAGCTAAGAGCACTCTCAAGAGCTCCAACATTGTAGTGCCATTACCACTTAGTCCTTTGTTCTGAAAAGGGAAGAGCCTAGTGCATTCACCATCCCTTGTACCATTGGTGATTTAGAGTTAGCAAGGGCTTTGTGCGATTTGAGTGCTAGTATAAACATAATAAAATCTTTGCAAAGCTTAGTTTAGGTTCTCTTACTCCTATGAGAATGAGGTTTTTAATGGCAGATAGAACAATCAAGAAACCAGAGGGAATATTTTATGAGGTGCTGTTGAAAGTTGACAAACACATATTCCTAGTAGATTTTGTGATTCTTGATTGTGAAGTTGATTTTGAGGTCCCTATTATTTTGGGAATATCATTTCTTGTCATGGGGAGAGCTCTAGTAGATATGGATTTTGATCAACTTTATTTAGGTTGACTGATGAAAAGTGGTTTTTGATATCCGCCAATCTGTGAAGCATCCGGATGAATTGAAAAGTGATGTTTGGGCAATTGAGGAATTCTGAGTACTCAAGATGTCCAAGTCGTGCCACAAAAATAATAGCCACTACTTGAGAGGCAACCCAAGCATTTTGATTTTCTAGAAATGACCAAAAAAAAGTTTCCAAAAATGTGTCTTGAAAATGCCCAGACTCGTAATTTTCATATATCTCAAAATCCATATGTGATTTCAAAAATCCAACTTCATATTCTTATTCAGGGGTTTAAACTAAGTGTTTCGGTCTAACCTGAATTTAAGAGCAACCATTTCAAAATTTGAATTTCCAAAATATTCAATTCTAGTGAGCAGTTCATGCCCCAGGTGCTACGCGCCATGGGTGCGCTCTAGTGTTAATTTTGTCCAGTTTTTCTTTTTTGGCCCAAGGCTTTTGGGTCTTGGGCCTATGTTTTCCCAAACATGCAAATAACTATACTTAGCCATATTTCACCTTAATATTATTCAACACATTCCCCAATACTCTCTCAAACACTTAGCCAAATATTTGACTCCTAATTTCAAGTCCCAAAACTCATTAGGATAATAAGATTTTCATTCAACCTTCAAGTCTCCTTCTCCAATCTTCTTCAAGGATTCTACAAAGCTAAGGTATGTGGGTTCTTTCATGGGTTACTTTCATGCAAGATACCCAAGCTTTCTTTTCCTAAAATTGCATGATTTAAAGTTGATTTGTTCATGGGTCTTACCTATTATGAATTTCACTACACATTATGTTAGGATTTCATGAAAAAGTAACTGTTTTGGCATGTTTTGAGCTATGAACCCAAGATCTATTATGAGATTGGATGAAAGGTTCTGATGTATATTGCTTCAAGGTGTTACCTAGCATTGATTAATGGTTTTACATTGGATTTTTTTGCATGATTTCACTCCTAAATTGCATGCTTTTACACTAGCACTAAACACCTACCAAGTGTTTGATAAAATGTCCGCGTATGGGTTTTTGAAGAGTTGAAGGTCCGATGCATGTCTTATGAGTTGAATTACTGTATGATAATGAAAGAAATGTATGTATGTGATATCCTTCTATATAGTGTTGGAAATTGACTACGCGTCACTCAGGGGGGGGGGTAAAGAGCCCAGGGAACTATGTCGAAGAGTTTGTACCTCGATCACCAAGGGAGGTAGCGTGAGACAATCCACTAATTAGTTGAGGTGTTTGTACCTTAATCACCAAGCGTGGTAGGGTGAGATGATCCACCAACCATGTCGAGGGGTTTGTAACTTGATAACTATGTCGAGGGGTTTATACCTAGGTCACCAAGGGTTGCAGGGTGCGATGATCCACCAACCAATTGATGGGGTTGGTACCTCAATCACTAAAGGTGGAGGGCGAGACGATCCACCAATATATGATGGTCTCTTCTTACATATGTATTAAGTTCTATTTAAGCATGTTTTACTTAAGCACTAATCATACAATCCATATTATTATCATGCCATCTATGGCTTATCTCTATGAATTTTGACTATGATGCCTATCTCTTGTTGCATAGCATCCTACATACTTAGTACATTGAAATGTAATAACGCATACTCTATGCCTATATGATGTCACCATGTAGGATCCGAAGCACCATTTGATTATCCTCCTCTGTGACGTGGCTAGTACTATATCACTCAAGATAGTGGGTGAGTCCTCTATTCTGGGGACATTTGTCTATGTTCTAATGCTATGCATTGGTACTCTCTTTCTTTATTGTATGCTTTGACTTTGAGGGTGTGCCTGGATGTTTGTCTTGGCCCCCGCTATTATCTATGTAGTAGAGGTGCTGTTAGACATGTTATGTATCTATGCTATGAGCCTCGACACTCTTGTTGCTTGATGTTTATGATATGAAAGTTATCCCTTATCCCCATTTATCCCTACTTACATACTCTTATTGTATTTTAATGCTTTCGCGACTAAGGATGTGTAATGATATGTTAAGAGACTTGCTTGATGTCCCTTTGGGTTCCCTATGCATCGTGTCACATCTAGGCCCTAGGCTTGGGTCATGAAAGTTCTAGCATAGTTTTGAGTTTATTTTAAATTTTTGAATTTTGATGTGATTGTTCTTTTGTGTTTTGATTGATATTTTTGATGTTGTGTTTGTTGCATTTAAGGTGCAAGTGTATTTTATGAGGAGCATTCAGGTTCATGACAAAGATTTCAGGTTTTGTTGAGAATTGCATCTGTTGCAGTTTCTACGACCACGCTTATGAGTCATTTTGCACTTTACGACTTAAAATTCTGTCTCGTAGGGAGTTACACTGAGTAAGTTAAGTGTGCACTATATTTATGAGCCAACTTTATGACTCATAGTCTACACTATAAGTTGTTAATGGAGTTCATGGAACCTAGGTACGTTTCTGAATTTTTCTATGTGTTGAAGTGGTCTACGAGACCCTAAATTACGAGTCATAGACCAAGCTATGCCTCATAGTTGGGCTTTCATAGACCCATCCGAGTGATTTTAAAACGTAGACCCGGTAAAGTACAAAAGAGTTTCAAAATTACTTTGACTTAATTTCTTAACTGTAGTTAATGATAATTGTCCCAATTTCCTTCCCTAACATTTTTCCGGTGCATTAACACCATTTTCGGCAAGAAATTTCAGCGACTATGGTTTCTTCAGCATTCATCTCAATTTTCTCTCTCAATTTCATCTACACACTTGGTAAGTTTCTTTGTTAAGTTTTAACTCCGAAATTTACCTTGTTTTTGAAAGTTTAAGCTGATGAATGAGGATGAGTTGGTGTACGGGTATTTGATTCTTGCTTGAATATGAATTTTCAATGCTTAGACTAAAGTTTCCATGAACTCAGTTCATTTTTCAAACCCTATGTTAAATGCTATATCTTTAATATTGTAATTGAATGCCTAGGATATTAAGCTCATTCTTTTATTGAATTGTTTTTAAGGGGTTATGAATGCAATGACTTTCAATTACATGAGAGTGTGATTATGTGTGGGCCTAGTGTGGCCTTGGTGCCCGAGGATCTATCAACCTAGTGCTCAGATACCAAGTTTGTCACGTCCCAAGCCTAGGGTCTAGATGTGACCGGCGAA
Organism: Solanum ossicruentum; assembly: GCA_025774065.1. Taxonomy (NCBI): domain Eukaryota; kingdom Viridiplantae; phylum Streptophyta; class Magnoliopsida; order Solanales; family Solanaceae; genus Solanum; species Solanum ossicruentum. The sequence goes on along the minus strand of JAOTQR010081911.1, from coordinate 54,979 downwards.
TGGAAACCCAAAGGGAAATGAAACAAGCCTCATAGCATATCATTACACATCTTTGGTCGCGAAAGCAATATTAAACATCATAAGAAAACATGAACAAGGGAAAATGTGACTAAGGGAGAAGGAGAATATAATATTTAAATAACATAGAGGAGTCAAAGCTCATACATAAATACTCAACATGTCCAACAAACACCTTTAATTACATAGATAGAATAGGGGCCAAGACAAAGTAACCGGGCTAACCCTCATAGTCAAATAGAATATAAGATAGTATCTCAATACATAGATAAGAGGGAAACATAAACCAAAGTCCCCCGCATGTAGGACTCACCAACAAGTTTGGAATAGAACCGCCTAGAAACATGGAAGAGGATGATTAACTTGGGCACCGATTCCTACATGGTGATATCATGTAGGAAAGAGTATGCATTAGTACGTTTGAATGTACTAAGTATGAGGGATGCAATGCAACAAGAGACAAGCTTCATAATCAACATGCATAACGATAGGCAATAGGCATGATATAGCAATATGTCATATATGATCAATGCATAAGTAAAACATGCTTAGCTAAGTCTTGCTCACATAGAATATCATATGTGAAGATGAGACCAAGCTAGCTTTCCAAGGTATGAACTACTTGGTAGGTTGGTGTTGTTTCTACCCCATCACCTAGGTGGAGATGAGTCTAAACCCTCATGCTAGGTTAGTGATGATGCCACCCTGTCACTTTGATGGAGATGAGTTTTAACCCTCATTCTAGGTTACCCAGGCTACTCTCCCCTAGATTGCGCATGGTCTATGAAACACTTTATATAGGATTCATCATAGCTCCAATGCAATATCTTATGTAGGAATACTCATATACATAAGCTCATTTCATTATCATAATATCATTCATATCATATCTCATACTGTGGACCTTCAATTCCTTAAGAAACGTAACCAAATATTTTATACAAACCTTGGGGTTGTGTAATAGGGGTAAAAGAGAATTTAATTTAGAGATGCAATCATGCAAGAAAATCAGTGGTAAAATCTTTAGTCAACACTTTGCAACTCCCCTAAGACATTCATATCAAAACCCTGCATCAATACTAACATTAAATCCAAGATTTGAAGCTCAAAACCTTCTTAAACAACCATACATTCATGTATTAAAATCACTGTGTAGTAAGTTTCTCAGTATTCAAGACCCACATGTAAAATCAACTTTAAATCATGCATTATTAAATAAAAGAGGGTTTAGGCACCATGGTTGGAAGAACCCAATGGTTCAACACCACTAACCTTAGCTTTTGTGAAGTTCTTGAAGAATACTTTAATGGAGATTTGAAGCTTGAGTGAGATCCTTGAAGATATCCTTGAGATTGGCATTGAGTTCGGAACTTGAATTTAGGGTTAGAAATGAGTGTAAGTGTTTGGGAAATAATGGGGAATGTTTTTGGGTGATATGAGGGTGAAATAAGGCTAAGTATAGGTGAAAATACATTTGGAAAAACTTAGTTCCAACACTTAGAAAAATCTAGGTTAACTAGAAAAAGACAGTGCAGGAAAAATAGCTTTCCATGTCACAGAGAGGTCGCGGACAGTTTCTGGAAATTGCACCAAGTGCAAATTTCATAATTCGATTCCTTTGCTTGAAATTCGAGGTTAGAACCTTTCCACCCTAATTTGGACCTCTTAAAAAAATATGAAGTTGGATTTCTGAAATTCCAAATAGAATTTTAGATATACGGAAAACAAGATTCTTGGCACTTCCGAGGCATGTTTTCGGGAACTTTTTGGGTTTGCTTCAATATCTCCCCCTTGGGAAAATTCATCTTGAATGTAGAGGAGATGTAAAAGATAAGAATAATCATAAAAAAATCAGCCCCAAAATGAATGCAACATTATATTTAAAACATCACTTTCAAAATCCCATTATAAGTGTGAAATCATCATAAATTGTCAACTTAAACATGAATGACATAGGGCTGAAATGTAAGACTTGGAGTCACATAGGGGACTCAGAATTAGTACCTAAGGATTGAGTGGAGTGGAAGAGATAAGGGTACCTCTTTTGGATGTCCGCTTTGACCTCCCTAGTAGCACTCTCGACTTGATGGTTCCTCCAAAGGACCTTAACGGATGCCACCTCTTTGTTCCTAAATCTCTTTACTTGCCTAGACAAGATCTGAATCTAAACTTCTTCATAAGTCAATTTGTCCTTAATAACACCCATAACATCAAGGGGCACAATGGCATTAGGATAACCAACACACTTTCTCAACACATAAGCATGGAATACCGGATGGACTAAATTCATCTCATCAGGCAACCTCAACTAACAAGACACCTTACTAATCCTCTTTATCACCTCATAAGGACTAACATACATAGGAATCAATTTCTGTTTATTACCAAAATGAACCACACCTTCATTGGAGAAACCTTCAAATAAACCCAATCACCCACTTGGAATTACAAGTCTCTTCTTCTCACATTGACATAGGATTTTTGACGACTTTGGGCTGTCCTCAACCTTTCCCTAATCATCTTAACCTTGTCAAGAGCATCCATAACTAGATCTGAACCCAATAAGGACACCACTACAACCTCAAAGGACCCATACTGATGCCAGAGTGATAGCTATTGTTGTGGGCAAACTCAATCAATGGAAGATGATCATCTGAACTACCCTTAAGCTCCAAGACACTAGACCTAAGCATATCCTCAAGTGTTTGGATCGTCCTCTCAGGTTGGCCATCAGTTTGAGGGTGGAAGGTCGTACTAAGGTGATCATTAGTTCCAAGATCCCTTTGAACAGATCTCCAAAGTTTGAAGTATACAGTTCACCACAATCTAATATAATGTATAAGGGAACCCCATGAACCCTTACCAACTCATGGATGTACAATCTTGCATACTCTCTAGCCCCATATAAAGTCTTGACCAGTAGAAAGTGAGCCAATTTTGTTATCCTATCAACCATAACCTATATGGAATCAAACTCGTTTCTACTCTTGGGAAACCCAACCATAAAATCCATATTAACTACCTCCCACTTCCAAATAGGAATCTCTATGTCTTGGTTTAGGGCACCCGATCTTTGGTGTTTGGCTTTGACTTGTTGGCAACTATGGCATCCAAAACAAATTTGGCAATGTCTCTTCATGCCTCCGCACCAATTCACATCCCTCAAGTCTCTATACATTTTGGTGGAGCTGGGTGGATAGAATAAAAGGAATTATGGTCAAGAATTCTCTCTCTCAAACCATCAACACATTGAACACGCAACCTACTTTGGTATCTAAGGGCCCCATCGCCCCCTTAGGAGATAACATCTATCTTGACTTATTTTACCAAGGCCTTCAACTCAAGCAAGGAGGAGTCAAGATCTTGTTTTGCTATTACCTCATTAACCAAAGAAGATTTAGAACCATCAACAACAACAACTCCATTACCCACATCTTCCAACCCCTCGGAAATCAACCTGAATTGATCCAAAAAAAGTACTAAAAAATGTGCCTTGGAAGTGCCCGGGATCTTGTTTTTCATATATTTAAAAATCCATTTGTTATTGTGAAATGTGACATCATATTCTTATTTAGTGGGTCAAATTGAGTGGAAAATAGGACTAACCTAATTTTGGAGAAACCATATCAAAATTCGAAAAACACAAAATACGCTATTTAGGACAGTCCAATTTGAAGGGGCATATCTATTAGCACACAAAGAACTGGGTAGCCCACGACCTACCAACTGAAATCCCTTTGAATTATCTTTCCAACACACTTTGTTCACCTCATTTCGAGTTCAAATGAAGGATTTATACCCGTTTTCGTAAAACTCACCCGTTAAAAAAATACAATTTCTAGTGAAAAGTCCATTTTGGTCCTATTTTCTCTTGACTTCAGTCCAAGACTTTTATGTCTTGGGCCTCAGGTTTCCTACACTTGAAAATACATATACTTATCCTTATTTCACCCTTATATCATCCTAAACATTCACCAATATCAACTCAAACATTTAGACTCATATTTCACCCTAAATTCAAGTCCCAAACTCAAGGCCAATCTTAAGGATTTCTTCAAGGATTTTCGTCAATCTTCAAGTCTCCATTAATGTCTTCTTCAAGAACCTCTCCAACGATAAGGTATGTGGTGTGGATCTATTGGGTCATTCCACCCATGGTGTCTAAACCCTCTTTTACTTAATATTGCATGATTTAAAGTTGATATTACATGTGGGTCTTGTATATTGAGAAATTTATTGCATAGAGATTTTAGTTCATGAAAGTATGGTTGTTTTTAAGCATCAAATCTTGGATCTAATTTCAGAATTAATGAGTGGTTTTGATGTGAATGTCTTGGGGGTGTTGCAAGGTGTTGATTAAAGATTTTACCATTGATTTTCCTGCATGATTTCATCACTAGTTTGCATGCTCTTTTACCCCCATTACATACCCCCAAGGTGTTTGATAAATGTCTAGTTATGTTTTCTTGAGAAATTGAAGGTCTAAAGCATGAGATATGATATGAATGATGTTATGATGATGAAATGAGATTTTGTACATGATTATTCCTACATAAGGTATTGCATTAGAACTTATGATGAATCCTATATAAAGTGTTGCACTAGACCATGCCCAATACGGGGGGAGAAGAGCTCGGGTAACCATGTGAGGGGTTTATACCTCACCACCTAGGATGACTGGGTTGTGACCATCATCAACCGAGTTGGGGGTTTGTACTCATCAACCATGTGATAGGTTTATACTTCGCTACCTAGGATGATTGGGGTGTAACCAACATCAACCATGCAAGGGTTTTATACTTCACCACCTTGGATGATTGGGGTATGACCATCATCAACCAACCAAAGTTGGAAATCTTGCTTGGTCTCTCCTTTACATATGATATCTTGTATGAGCATGATTTACTTAAGCTTGTTCTATTTATGCATTCATCATACATATCATATTGCTATGTTATGCCTATTGCCTATCATTATGCATTTTGGATTATGATGCCTATCTATTGTTGCATTGCATCTCATTTACTTAGTACATTCAAACATAGTAATGCATACTCTTGCCTACATAATATCACCATGTAGGGACTGGAGATTGATTCTTCTTGTGGTTAGATAGATTGTTCAAGTTAGCCTTTGGTGAGTCCTTCATTCCGGGGATAAGAACAATTCTCTCACACTATGTATTATGATTCTCTTTACTTTTTCATTTACTTATGACTATGAGGGTAAGCCCGGTTATACATCTTGGCCCCCGCCATTATCTATTTAGTAGAGGTGTTGTTGGACAAAGCTATGTATTATCATTCCTCTATGCGTTTTTTTGTCCTGTTTTGGACTTCGGTCCAAGACTTTTAAGTCATGGGCCTAAGTATTCCCAAACGTGAAAATGCCTATACTTAGCCGTTTTTCACCCTCATATCATTCTAAACATTTCCCTATACACATTCAAACACTTAGAAATATCTTACTCCTAAATTCAAGTCTCAAAACCCTCTCCAGATCTAAGGATTTCCTCTCAAGATTCAAGTCTCCATCTCCAATCTTCATCAAGTTCATCTCCAAAGCTAAGGTATGTGGGTTTCTTTCATGGGTTCCTTCCACCAATGATACCCAAGCTTCCTTTTACTCTAATTTGTATAATTTAAAGTTGATTTACAAATGGGTCTTAATTATTATGAAAATCACTGCATTCTATGTTGGGGTTTATGAAATTGTGACTATCTTACTATATTTTGGGCTATGAATATAAGGTCTAATATGAGCTTTGATGATAGATTTTGATGTATAATGCTTGAGGGTGTCACCAAGTATCAATTGATGATTTTACATTGAATTTTCTAGCATGTTAACCCTCTTGAATTGCATGATTTTACACTAGAAGTACACACCCTCTAAGTATTTGATTAAATGTTCGATTATGGTTTCGTGAGGAATTGAAGGTCCTATGCATGTCGTATGAATTGAATGTCTTTATGATGATGAACTGATGATGAAAGGATGAAGAAGTTATGATGAAAAGGAATGATTGTATATTATGATGAAAGGAGTGTATATGTAACTTATACTATCTTTATCGGGGGGTTATAGCCCCGGGTAATCTATTGAGGGGTTTGTACATCGATCGCCTAATTTGGGAGGTGGTAAGCCCGGGTAACCTTGTTAGTGGTTTGTACCCATCAACATTGTTAGGGGTTTGTACACCATCAACCTTGTTGGGGGCTTAATACTCTATCAACGTCATAAAGGGGTACCTCATATGCCTATCCAAGTGGGTGATAGGCCGTGCTTGCACTAAGAATGGACACTTCTTACACTTACTTTTTGATCCACATAAGCATGATTTACTAAGAGCATCTTCCCTGCATGCTATATTGCTATGTACACTCATTGCTTATGATTATGCATTTCGATTATATTGCTATCACTTGTTGTGTTGTATCCTACATACTTGGTATATTCAAATATACTAATGCATACTCTATTCCTACATAATGTCACCATGTAGGAACCAGTGCACTGCTTGATCAACCTCCTCCTCCAGGTGGCTAGTACGATTTTTTCTCAAGCTTATTGGTGAGTCCTCCAATTCGTGGATGTTTCTTAACAACTCTTGCTATGTATTAAGACTATCTTACCTTTATTCATTTATTGATTATGAGGGTGATCATGGTTGTTTGTCATGGCCCCTACTCTTATCTATGTAGTAAAGGTGTTGCTGGACATGTTTTATTTCTATGCTATAAGCCTTGACTCTCTTGTTTCTTGATAATATGATATGGAAGTTTACCCTTAGCCCTAATTTCCTTGCTTATGCTTATCTCTTTTTGTCATTTTAATTGATTTCGTGACCAAGGATGTGTAATGATGTGCTATGAGACTTTTTTGGGGTTCCTTTGGGTTCCCCATTCACCAGTCATGTCTAGGCCCTAGGTTTGAGGAGTGACAAAGATGGTATTAGAGCACTAGGTTTTTAGATCCTCAGAGTTCAACACACCACGTTGATCAGAGTCTTATTCATGGTTGTGTTGTGCACTACAACTATGAGCAGGATGCTATGAGACGTTTAGGAAATGCTTCCTTTCTTTATGTTCTAAGTTGTGGTACAGAGTTGTAGTAAGTTTTTGCCCCTAACGATTGTCCTTTTGTATACTAGATCATGCCTAACACGAGAGGAAGATGAGCCTGCACACCCAAGGAGCAACCAGTCAATGGAGAAATTAGGAATGCTCTCAATTTGCCTCCACAAGTGGTGGCTAATCACCAAAGGGCCCAAGCCCCTCATTCTCCTACACCGACATCTCGGGTGATAGATTTCATGAGGATGAATCCCTCAGAATTCCATGGTTCGAATGTGAGTAAGGACCCTCAAGAGTTCATTGATAAGATCTACAGGATTTTCTCTATCATGGGTGTGAAGCTGGATGTTTAGGTGGAGTTGGCGACCAACTAACTCAAGGAGGTAGCATAAATATGGTACAACCAATGAAAGGAGGAAAAGGGGGTCAACAATGTGGTTCTATGGGAAGAGTTCAAGGTAGCCTTCCTCAATCAATTCTTCTCCCTTGAACTTAGAGAAGCTAAATTGGTGGAATTTATGAATTTAAGACTAGGGTCCATGGGTGTGAGGGGGAATGCTCTCAAGTTCACCCAACTTTCAAAGTTTGCTCCTCACTTAGTCACCGACCTAAGGTCGAGACTAAACAAGTTCACGACAGGTGTATCTGACTTAGTGGGTGAATAATGATGGTTCACCATGCTGATTATTGACATGGTCTTGCCACATTTGATGATGTATGCAGAATAAATGGAAGAGGAGAAATAGAGGAAGAAAAGGTGGCATGAGGCCAAGAGGGCTCATTTTGAGGGTAAGTTCCAAAAGAGTGGTTGATTCCATCGAGGGAAAGGGTCTGCTCATACATTTCATAGAAGGGTTATGAACGATCTTTCGAGGGCCTAAGGTGGTAGGGGTGTGGCTCCTATTGATGTGTGTCCAATATGTGGTAAGGGTTATGATGGCCCATGCTTGAGGGATATCGATGCTTGCTATGGTTGTGGAGAGTTGTGGAATTAGGCAATAGATTGCCTTTCAAAATCGCTACAAGGGTAAGGAGGTTTATCCTCAAGGTGCTAATGCGGTTCCTTTGGGAGACATGGCTAACAAAATGGTGCCCCAAGGCACAACCAGTTTTATGCTTTGCTTGGGATGCAAGGAGTTGATGAGGTCCCCAATATTGTTACCGATACGTTGAAAATCTTTGACTTTAATGTATATACATTGATTGATTCGGGTGATGCTCTTTCTTTTGTTATCCCCTTTATTGCCAAAAGATTCCATGTTGAGCCTGAATTTTTATATGAGTCATATTAGGTGTCTACTCCTATTGGTGCATTCATTGTTGTTAGAAAATTCTATAGAAGTTGTCCTATTTGCATCTTGCATAAAATATTTCCTTGCGATCTTGTTGAATTGGATATGATTGATTTTGATGTCATTCTTGGGATGGATTGGTTTCATGCATACTATGTTTCCATTGATTGTAGAACCCATAAGGTCAAATTCCAATTCCTAAATCAACCCGTCCTTAAATGGAAGATTCATGATGTGGTGGTCAACGTTTGGTTCATCTCTTACATTAAGGCAAGTAAGTTGATCTCTAAGGGGTGTCTTTACTATCTTGTGAGGTTTAGGGATGTCGAGTCAAAATTCCATCCTATGGAGTCGGTCTGGTTGTTAATGAGTTTCTTGATGTCTTTCCTCCTCCCGAAAGGGAAATATATTTTGGTATAGATCTCCTTCCCGATACTCAACCCATTTCTATTCCCTCTTATCATATGGCCCCGACGGAGTTGGAGGAACAATTGAGGGATTTGTTGGAGAAGGGATTTATTAGGCGTAGCCAATCACCTTGGGCTGCACCGGTGTTGTTTGTGAAAAAGGAGGATGGATCCCTTAGGATGTATATTGACTACCGATAACTAAATAGAGTCACCATCAAGAATAGGTATCCTCTTCCAAGGATCGATCTAGGTATCATCAAGTGAAGGTGAGGTAGTGTGATATTCCCAAGACAACCTTCTGGACTAGATGTGGGCATTATGAATTTGTTGTGATGTCTTTTGGGTTGACCAATGCACAGCCATTTTGATGGACCTTATGAATAGGGTCTTCAAATGCTACCTTGATTCATTTGTTATAATATTCATTGATGATAATTTAATCTATTCTCATGGTGAGGCAGTGCATAGGGCTCATTTAAGAGTTATGTTGCAAAGATTGTGGGAGGAGAGGTTATATGTTAAATATCAAAAGTGCGAATTTTTGTTGAATGAGGTTGCCTTCCTAGGACATGTGGTGTCGGGGGATAGCATTAAGGTGGATCCTAGAAAGACCGATGTGATTAAAAATTGGCCTAGACCATTGACCCCGTTGGACATTAGGCGTTTTTTGGGTTATTATCAGAGATTCGTGAATGGATTCTCATCTATTGCTTCCCCTATGAAAAAATTGACTCAAACGAAGGCCAAGTTTATGTGGACCAATTAGTGTAAGAAGAGCTTCCAAACCATGAAAGATAAGCTTGTGTCCGCTCCTATTTTGTCACTACCGGATGGGCTAGAGGGATTTGTTATGTATTGTGATGCTTCTAGATCTAGGTTGGGTTTTGTTCTAATACAAAATGGTTAGGTCATAGCCTATGCTTCTAGGCAACTCAAGGTGCATAAAAATTACTACCCTATCCATGAGCTTGAAATTGCCGCCATTTTATTTGCATTTAAAATTTGGCGCCATTACTTCTATGGGGTGCATGTTGATGTGTTCACCGATCATAGGAGCCTCCAATATGTATTCACTCGAAAAGATCTCAACTTAAGGAAAAGGAGATGGTTAGAACACCTTAAGGTCTATGATATGAGTGTGCATTACCATTTGGGTAAGGCTAATGTTGTGGCGGATACTTTGAGTAGGGTGTCTATGGTTTTCGTAGTTGATGTTGATGGTAGCGATAGGGAGGTGTCTAGGGAGGTTCATTGTTTGGCTAGACATGGGGTTAGGTTGTGGGAAGTGGATAATAGTGGTGTTATTATTGTTGATGGTTCTAAATCCTTATTGGTTGAGGAGGTGAAAGCTAAACAAGATCTTGACCCCTCCTTGTTAAAATTGAAGGACTTGGTGAAAGAGGGCAAAGTAGAGGTTTTCTCCCAAGGGGAAGATGGTGCTCTTAGATACCAAGGTAGGTTGTGTGTGCCATGTGTTGATGACTTGATAGAAAAGATCCTTGATAAAGCCCATCATTTGTCTTATTCTATTCACCCCGGTTCTACTAAAATATATAGAGATTTGAGGGAGGTGTATTTGTGGGGAGACATGAAGAGGGACATTGCCAAATTCATTTCCGGTTGTCATAGTTGGCAACAAGTCAAAGCCGAACATGAAAGGCTGGGTGGCCTAACCCAAGACTAGAGATTCCTACTTGGAAGTGGGAGGTGATGAATATGGATTTTGTAGTTGGGTTGCCCAAGACTAGAAAAGGTTTTGATTCTATTTGGGTTATGGTTGATAGGATGAAGAAATTGGCTCACTCTCTACCGGTTAAGACCACATATGGTGCTGAAGAGTATGCTAGGCTGTGCATCAATGACTTGGTGAGATTGCATGGGGTTCCTTTGTCCATCATATCATATTATGGAGCTCAATTTACTTCACATTTTTAGAGATCTTTCAAAAGGGGTCTTGGCACTAGAGTTAAGCTTGCTGTGACCTTCCACCCTCAAATGGATGGTCAAGATGAAATGACCATCCAAACCCTAGAGGATATATTTAGGGCTTGTGTATTGGAGTGTAAAAGTAGTTGGGATGATCATCTCCCATTGATTGAGTTTGCCTACAACAATAGCTATAATTCTAGTATCGGTATGACTCCATTTGAGGCTCTTTATGGTAGACATTGTAGATCTCCGGTTTGATGTTGTGAGGTGGCTTTCTTAGGACAAGATCTATTATGGAGGCTCTTGAGAAGGTTAGGATGATTAGGGCATGATTGAAGATGGCCCAAAGTCATCAAAAGTCTTATGCCAATGTGAGGAGAAGGGAGTTTCAATTCGAAGTTAATGATTGGGTTTATTTGAAGGTGTCACCCATGAAGGGTGTGGTCTATTTTTGTAAGAAGGACAAGTTGAGCCCTAGATTTATGGGTCCTTATAGAGTGATGAGAAGGAATGGTATGGTGACCTACGAGTTGGATTTTCCTAGAGAAATGGAATTAGTTCTTCTAGTCTTTCATGTGTCTATGTTAAGGAAGTGTGTGGGTAATCCCAACGCTATTATGCCTTTTGATATTGTGGGGGTAGTTGAAGACAAATTGACTTATTAAAAAGGTTCCGGTTTAGATTTTAGATAGGCAAGTAAAGAGATTGAGGAACAAGGATGTAGCGTCCGTTAAGGTCCTTTGGAGGAATCAATAAGTTCAAAGTGCTACATGGGAGGTCGAAGCGGATATGCAAAAGAGACATCCTTACCTTTTCCACTCAACTCAAGCCTAGCGTATCACTCTAATTCCCCTATATAATTTCAAGTCTAAGTTCAGCCCATGGTATATTCATGATGATTTTACATTTATGATGAGATTTTTGAAATTATGTCTAAGTGCATTGCTGCATCCTTATGTGGGATGAAACTGTCATGTTTATGTCTCTCATATACGTTTCTTTCACATTAGGGGACAAATGTTCCCAAGAGAGAGATATTGTAACGACCCCAAAAAGTGCTTGAAAATGTGCCTCAAAAGTGCCCAGAATTGTAATTTCCATATATCTCAAAAATCCATGCGCGATATCGAAAATCTAACTTCATATTCTTGTTTAGGGGTCAAATTGAGTGGGAAATGGGTCTAACCTCGATTTAAGAGCAACTATATCAAAATTTGGAAATCGCAGAATGTGATTTCCAGAGAGATTTTCGCGCTCATGGCGCGACGCGCAAAGGGCGCGCATTTGTGCATTTTTTTGTCCAAATTTGGGCTTCAGTGACCAAGACTTTTAAGACTTGGGTCTAAGTGTTTCCAAACGTGAAAATACCTATACTTAGCCATCTTTCACCCTCATATCATTCTAAATATTTCCCTATACTCATTCAAATACTTAGCCAAATATTTTACTCCTAAATTCAAGTCTCAAAACCCTCTTCGGATCTAAGGGTTTCCTCTCAATCTTCAAGTCTCCATCTCCAATCTTCATCAAGTTCATCTCCAAATCTAAGGTATGTTGGTTTCTTTCATGGATTCCTTCCACCCATGATACCCAAGCTTCGTTTTACTCTAATTTGCATGATTTAAAGTTGATTTACAAATGGATCTTAATTATTATGAAAATCACTGCATACTATGTTGGGGTTTATTAAATTGTGATTATTTTACTATGTTTTGGGCTATGAATGTAAGGTCGAATATGAGCTTTGATGAAGTATTTTGATGTATATATCTTGAGGGTATGAACAAATATCTATTGATAATTTTAAATTGAATGTTCTAGCATGATAACCCTCTTGAATTTCATAGTTTTACACTATCACTATACACCCTCTAAGTGTTCGATAAAATGTCCGGCTATGGTTTCTTGAGGAATTGAAGGTACTATGCATTTCTTATGAATTGAATAACTTTATGTTGATGAAACAATGATGTAATGATGATGGAAGGATGAAGGAATGATGATGAAAAGGAATTTATGTATATGATGATGAAAGTAGTGTATATGTATATGATACTATCTCTATATATTGTAGGAGATGACCAAGCCTTACTCAAGGGGCTGTAGGCCCGGGTAACCTATTGAGGGGTTTGTACCTCAATCGCCTAATTTCGGGAGGTGGTAGGCTCAGGTAACCTTGTTAGAGGTTTGTGCCAATCAACCTTGTTGGGAGGTTTGTACTCCTTCAACCTTGTTGGGGGTTGTACTCCATCAACCTTGTTTGGGGGTTTGTACTCCATCAACCTTGTTGGGGGGTTTGTATTCCATCAAACTCATGAAGGGGTTTGTACCTCATGCGCCTATCCAAGGAAGTGGTAGGCCTTGGCTTGCACTAAGAAAGGTCACTCATTACACTCACATTATGATCCATATAAGCATGATTTACTATGAGCATCTTTCATGCATGCCATATTGCGATATATATTCATTGCCTATGCTTATACATTTCAAATATGTTACCATCACTTGTTGCATTGCATCCTATATACTTAGTACATTCAAATGTTCTAATGCACACTCTATGCCTACATGATGCCACCATGTAGGAACCGGTGCACTGCTTGGTCATCCTCCTCCTCCACGTGGCTAGTACGATTGTCTCTCAAGATTGTTGGTATGTTGTCTATCTCTTTCTATGTACTAAGACTATCTTACCTTTATTCATGTATTGACTATGAGGGTGAGCCTAGTTGTTTGTCGTGGCTCTCGCTTTTATCTATGTAGTAGAGGTGTTGTTGGACATGTTATGTATCTATGCTATGAACTGTGACTCTCTTGTTTATTGATTATATGATATGGAAGCTTACCCTTAGCCCTAATTCCCTCACTTATTCTTATATCTTATTGTCATTTTAATTGCTCACCAAGGGTGTGTAATGATATGCTATGAGGCTTGTTTGGGGTTCCTTCGGGTTCCCCATTCGCCTTTCATGTCTAGGCCCTAGGTCCGAGGCGTGACATGATATGTCTAGGATGTTTTAGATAATATTTGTAGCATGTTGTACTTTAACTTATGGCATGTAGAATGTCTGATGATTATTATAAAATATTTTGAAAATTGATACCCACCAAAATTTTTGATTAGTAATTAAATTGCAACCATGCATACTTTGGTATTTGTCAATATTTATCTTTCATGAGTGAGGGTAATTACGATATGAGCATGGTCTATAAGTTTCTTGTTGATTATATATGCAATGTCATGTGTGAGTGAGTTTATTTTGCCAAAGTCATGCATATTTTGTGCTAATTCAGAACTTGCCCTATTACTCTAAGTTGGATTGTAGATTAAATGGATTAAGAGGTGATGCTTTGCCTTTGTCAAATAAATTAGTCCACTTTATCCTTCAATAACCAATCAAATGATGTTTTACCCATTGTTCCAAATATTTGAGCCATCAAATTAGCCTAGCCTTGTCTAATGATGAACCATGAATTTCTCCCTGCTCTATCCTTAAGCATTGTGAACCTTCACTGAGGGAAAATTCCTAAGTTAAGGGTGGCTGCCAAAAGTATCCCTTGTTTGGGGAATGGATATTGTATACTTCAAAATAAGCTAAAACCCTAAGTTGAGTGTGGTTGGTTATCGGTAAAATCACAAAAATAAGGTAATGAGTTAGAAATAGAATGAAAAAGAAAAAAATCATGTACCAGTAGAAAGAAAAAGAAAAAGATATCTTAGATCAAGATTGAAAGCAACATGATTTTTGAAAATGAGGCAAAAGTTCAAAAATGAGAAGAAAATACTCGAAAAATCTTAAACATGAAGAAAAAAAGCAGATTAAGGTGAAATGATTGAGTTGGTAAGACAAAAGTGGGGGAAATGGGGTTTAAGGATAGTCTTTAGTCACTATGTTTCCAATAATGCCCTACCAAAGCCCCATAAGCCTATGTTACAAGCCCAGAAAGTTCTAGAGTGATCCTAGTCTGGGTTATTAATAATCTGAATCATGAGTATAGTGGCAAGCCTTTGATATTAGTCAATATGCATGAATATCTTTGTGAGTGTGAGTCACTTTGCACAGTCCTAGTGTTAATCTTGTAATCATCATTGAGAGTGTTACTTGAGACTTCCTTCTGTAAGGGCATCTGCATTGCATTTTTAGCACTTGACTTGTTCAGTAATTGTGGATTATGGATAATCTCTTGCTTGTCATAGTTGTGTTATCAGATGCATCATTATGTCTTGGTTTGCCAATACAACTATCCGCTCTTGTTTTTAAAAGTTGGTTTGGTTACCTGAGCCTGATTTGTGAGAGATATGTGCCATTAGTTCTATTCTGTGTGTTACTATGTTATCTAGTCAGATTGAGTCATCCCTTGAGGGCAAGCAACAATTTTATGTTAAGGGTATTGATATGCTATTAAAATACAATACGTTTTATGCCTAAAACTTGAGATTTTATATGTTGCCAATGCAACATTTATGGTTTTTATATGTTTTTGTATTTGTTTTTATATGAAAAGCAAGTTAACTCAATTTTGGGAAAAGTTGCATTTTTTGCTGATTTTTGAAGACATACAAGTCCCTGTATGAGTCGTAGCTCAGTTTACAAGTCATAGAGGTGGCCTCGTGGAGATCTCAGTGTTGAAGAAAAAACTGAAGTTCAACCACGTGAAACCCTGTTATGAGTCGTACACCAGTCTATGAGTAGTATTGGAAGGTTTCATAGAAATTTCCAATGTTTTCCAGTATTAGACCTGAAATGACCCAAAAAAAAGAAAAATGCCGGAAAACTTGCCTCGAAAGTGCCTAGAATCTTGTTTTCCATATTTCTAAAACTCTATTTGTTATTTTGGAAATATAACTTCATTCTTATTTAGACGGTCTAACCTAAATTTTAGAGTATTCGTATCAAAATCTGAAAATCGCAAAATACGCTATTTAGGAGGGTCCACTTTGAAGGGGCATATATCTTAGCACACAAAGAAGTAGGTGTCCCAAGACCTACCAACTGAAATCCCTATGAATTAGCTTTCAAATGCACTTAGTTTCACCTCATTTCAAGTTCATATGAAGGGCTTATGCCCATTTTCATAAAACTCGCCCATGCAGAAAATACATTTTCCAGTGAGCAGTCCGTTTTGGTCCTATTTTCTCTTAACTTCGGTCCAAGACTTTTAAGTCTTGGGTCTAAGGGTTCCCACACTTGAAAATACATACAATTAGCCTTATTTCACCCTCATATAATCCTAAACATTCCCTAAAACTCAC
Source organism: Solanum ossicruentum (assembly GCA_025774065.1). NCBI lineage: Eukaryota > Viridiplantae > Streptophyta > Magnoliopsida > Solanales > Solanaceae > Solanum > Solanum ossicruentum. Next base: position 39,000 of record JAOTQR010081911.1, on the reverse strand, counting down.
TCAAACATTTAAACCCGCATCTCACCCTAAATTCAAGTCCCAAACTCAAGATCAATTTTATGGATTTCTTCAAGGATTTCACTCAATCTTCAAGTCTCTATCAAAGTCTTCTACAAGAGCCTCTCCAAAGCTAATGTATGTGGTGTTAAACCATTGGATCCTTCCACCCATGGTGCCTAAACCCTCTTTTAATTAATATTGCATGATTTAAAGTTGATTTTAGATGTGGCTCTTGTATATTAAGAAATTTAGTGCACAGTGATTTTAGTTCATGAAAGTATGGTTGTTTTAGCATGTTTTGGAGATTCAAATCTATGATCTAATGTTGGAATTGATGAGGGGTTTTTATGTGATGTATTAGGGGTGTTTTAAAGTGTTGATTAAAGGTTCTACCACTAATTTTTCTGCACGATTTCATCTCTAAATTGCATGCTCATTTACCCCTATTACACACCACCAAGGTGTAGTCCTTATGTTTTCTTGAGAAATTGAAGGTCCAAAGCATGAGATATGATATGAATGATGTTATGATGATCAAATGAACTTATATACATGCTTATTCCTACATAAAGGTATTGCATTAGAGCTTATGATGAATCCTATATAAAGTGTTGTACTAGACTATGCCCAATCTGGGGGTATAAGAGCCCGATTAACCATGTGAGGGATTTTTATCTCGCCACCTAGGATAATTGGGTTGTGACCAACATCAACCATCTGAGGCGTTTATACCTTGTCACCTAGGATGATTGGGGTGTGACCAACATCAACCATCTGAAGGGTTTATACCTTGCCACCTAGGATGATTGGGGTGTGACAAACATCAATCATGTTAGGGATTTATACCTCACCACCTAGGATGATTGGGGTGCAACATAAATCATGTGAGGGGTTTATACTTCTCCACCTAGGATAATTAGGGTGTTACCATCATCAACCAACTAAGGTTGGAAAGCTAGCTTGGTCTCTTCTTCATATATGATATCTTATATGAGCATGTTTTACTTAAGCATGTTTTACTTATGCATTGATCATACATGTCATAGGCTATATTATGCCTATTGCCTATTGTTATCCATTTTGTATTATAATTCCTATCTATTCTTGCATTATATCCTACATACGTAGTGCATTCAAACGTACTAATGCATACTCTTGCTTATATGATATCACCATGTAGGGACCGGAGATCCTATTTATTCTTCTTGTGGCTAGATGGATTGTTCAAGTTAGCCTTGGAAAAGGACTATTCTCTTACACTATGTATTAAAATCCTCTTTACTTTATCATTTACTTATGACTATGAGGGTGAGCCTGGTTGTATGTATATTCCCTCACCATTATCTATGAGTAAAGGTGTTGTTGGAAAAAGCTATGTATTTATGCCATGAGTTGATTCTTTTATCTCTTGACTCTTTGTTATGACAAGTTATCCTTTAGTCCCCTTTTCCCTTATTTCCATTCTTCAAATGACATTTTGTTCTGCGACCAAAGATATGTAATGATATGTTATGAGGCTTGTTTGGAGTTCCTTCGGGTTCCCCATTCATCGGTCATATCTTGGCCCTAGGCTTGGGTCATGACAAGACCAAGTGCTACAGAAATGGACTATGAGAGGACAATACATGTCATAGACTAGACAATGACTCGTGAAGATATTTTGTAGTAGTGAAGTCCAAGATCCAAGAGTTGAATACGAATATACGATTATGACTCGCGACCCTAGCTACAAGTCATAACTGCAACTCGTAGAGTGCACCAAAAATCTTTTCTACTTATTTTAGGTACTTATTTGTAAATACTATAAATAGTAAATACTAGGTCATTTAAGAGCAATTTTCAAAATTTTTCATAGAGAACAACGAAGAATAGAGTAGAAAGCAAGGAATTAGTGTATTTTTAGGGTTTTAATTTTGGAGACTAAATTTTGGAAAAGAGATTCACTTGTGGATTTAATTCATCTTTCAATCTTGTGATTGTCAATACAAATTGGATTTTCTTGTTCTTCAATCTTTTTGTGTAAGTGATTAACGATGTCTTATCTATTCATTGTTTATTTATTTGCCCAAGAAATGAGTGGCTAAACCCACAACTTATGGTTGTAGGAACCATGAGAATCTAACTTAGAAAACCCAAATTATATGCAATATTCTAGTTGAGAATTGTAATATCCGGGGATGTTGAGTTAGTTAATCATGTGGAACACAATATCCAACGTGCTCTCTGTTATTGATTGTTTTCCATTTTAGCTGGTTTTATTTAATTTCCTATCAAATATTACAAATGCCCTCTTTTTTTTTTTAGGAATTAAGTTAGTTTATTCCTAAATTGTTTATTAGTGAACTAATTTGTAAAGTCCCGTATTCCCTATGAGATTCAACCCTAACCTTGGTTAGGTTTATTATTTTGACGATCACTTTTATTTTAAAAGAGAGCTGTATCTTGAGAGTGATCAACCTAGTTGAGTTGGATATGGTCAACTTTGTTGTCATTCTTGGCATGGACTGGCGTCATGCTTGCTATGCTTCCATTGATTATAGAACCAGAGTTCTAAAGTTTCAGATTCCAAATGAGTGAGTCATAGAATTGAGGGGCAGTTTGGCTATGCCTAATGTCATTTCATCTCATACCTTAAGTCCAGAAGGTTAATCTCCAAGGCATACATTTACCACATAGTCAGAGTTGGAGATTCTGCTGCCGAGACACCATCTCTCTAGTCTGTTCTAGTTGTAAATGAGTTTCCTGAAGGCTTTCCTAACGATCTACCCAGAGTCCCTACCAATATGAAGATATACTTTGGGATAGATGTCCTTCTAGATACCTAGCCTATATTAATTTGGTGTATAGAATGTCCCCAACAAAGTTGAAAGACTTAAAAGTGTAGTTAAAAGACCTTCTAGATAAGAGCTTCATTAGACAAGTGTGTCGCCTTAGTGTGCTCTAGTCCTATTCATGTGAAAGAAGGATGGTTCCCTTAGAATATGCATAGACTATCATTAGTTAAACAAGGTCACCATAAAGAACATGTATCCCCTCCCCAGAATTGATGATGTACTTGACTAGATTTAGAGTGCCATTTGTTTCTCTAAAGTAGATCTCGAATCCAGCTATCATTAGTTGAAAGTCAAAGAAAGTGATATCCCAAATATAGCTTTTAAAACTTGATATGGGTGCTATGAATTTTTGGTCATGTTATTTAGTTTAATTAAAGCACCAGCTGTTGTCATGGACCTTATAAATCATGTATTAAAGCAGTAACTAGATATGTTCATCATTATGTTCATTGATGACATCCTGATCTACTCCAGAAGTGAGGAGGAACATATTAATCATCTTAGGATCATCTACAGACCCTTAAAGACCATAGCTTGTATGCCAAATTTTCCAAATGTGTGTTTTGGTTGGCATCTGTGGCATCCTTAGGCCATATTGTATGGGGAGAGGGTATTAGAGTTGATTCTTGAATAATTGAGGCAGTGAAGAACTGGAAAAGGCCCATAACTGCAACTGAGATAAGAAATTTCTTGGGTTTGGCTGGTTATTACAAGTGGCTTTAAAAAGCTTTCTTATCTATATTAGCTTCCTTGACCAAGTTGACCCAAAAGAGGACTAAATTCCAATGGTTAGAGGCTTGCGAGAAGAGTTTTCAGGAATAGAAAACTAGGCTGACTAGAACTCAGATATTTTCCCTATGACTACAACTCTGATTTTGTCCCTACCTGAAAGAATATACAGCTTTCTTATATACTGTGATGCTAAGAAGAGTTTCCAGGAATTAAAAACTAGGCTGATTATAACTCCGATTTTTTCCCTATGAGTACAACTCTAATTTTGTACCTACCCGAAGGAACATATGGCTTTGTTGTATACTACGATGCTTCCAGAGTTCTTCTGGGGGTGCACAGTGATACAAAGAAGCATTATGATAGCACATGCCTCCAAATAGATTAAAACTCATGAGAAGAACTATCCAACTCATGATCCTGAGCTTGTTGCTACGATATTTGCTCTTAAAATTTGGAGACATTATTTTTATGGTCGTTATGTGGCTGTATTCACTGGCCACAAGAGCTTGCAATATGTATTCGGTCAGAAGGATTTGAACTTTAGACATTGGAGATTTTTAGAGCTATTGAAGAGCTATGACACAAGCATACTCTATCACCCAAGTAATGCTAATATTGTTGTAGATGTTCTTAGCAGGTTATCAATGGAAAGCACTAGTCACATTAAGGATGAGAAGAGAGAGTAGGCCAAAAAGTGCGTAGGATCACTTATTTAGGAGTCTAGCTTGTTGATACAGATGAGGGAGGTATATTGTTCAAAATGGGGTTGAGTCTTCATTAGTTGTTGAGGTAAAAGAAAATCAAGATTAGGATCCCATTCTTCTCCAATTGAAAGAAGATGTTCAGAAGTAGAAAGTAAGTTTTTGCAAAAAGTGGAGATGGGTTGTTGAGGTATCAAGGCCGATTGTGTGTTCCCGATGTTGGTGGACTTTAGGATAGAATACAGCAGAAGCCCATAACACCAAATACTCTATTCATCCGAACTCTACAAAGATCTATACAGATTTATGAGAGATATATTGGTTGAGTCATATGAAAAAATACATTGCTGAGTTTGGGTCAAGGTGCCAAAAATTCCATCAAGTCAAGGTAGAACACCATAAGCCTTGTGGTCTGGCTCAAAATATAGACATCCTAAAGTGGAAGTGGGAGATTATTAACATGGACTTCATAACTGGGTTACTGCGGTCTCACAGACATCATGATCCTATTTGGGTAATAGTAGACAGGATGATCAAATCATTTTAGACCATAGTTTTAGAAATCCTTTTAGAAAGGGCTTGGCACAAAGGTAAATCCTACTACACACTTCCATCCTTCGATAGACCGGTAGGTAGAGCGAAACATACAAACTCTTGAGGATATGTTTAGGGCATGTATTATAGAATTCAAAGGTAACTGTGATGATCACTTACCTTTGGTTGACTTTTCTTATAATAATTGTTTACAAGCTAGCGTAAAGATTGCTCCATATGAGGCTCTTTATAGCTGAAGATGTAGATCACTTATTCGTTGGTTTGAGGTTTGTGAAGCTAGGCTGATAGGGCCTGACTTGGTTCACCAAGCTATGGAGTAGGTAAGAATCATTCAAGAGAGGTTGAAAACTATGCAAAGCCTCCAAAATTGTATAACAATATTAGATGGAGAGAGTTAGAGTTAAAGATAAATGATTAGGTGTACTTGAAAGCTTCACCCATGAAAGGTGTCATGAGATTTCGAAGAAAAAGAAAGCTAAGTTCTCGATATATTGGTCCTTATGAGATTATAAGGGGAATTGTTATTGTTGCATATGAGTTGGAGTTACCTGTAGAGCTGGCTACTATACATCCAGTATTCCATATTTCTTTGCTTAAGAAGTGTTTAGGAGATCCCTCACTAGTTGTTCCTATAGAGAGTGGTGGAACTAAATGTAGTTTATCCTACGAAGAGATTCTTATTCAAATTCCTGATTGCCAAGTTCATAAATTGACGACCAAAGAGATTACATCGGTTAAAGATCTATGGAGAAATTAATTTGATGAGGAATCTACATGAAAAGCCAAGGAAGATATGATAGTATAGTATCCACAGTTATTTGTGCCCTCCAATGAGAATCTTGAAGGTAAATTCCCACTTTTGACTTCAGAAATTAAAACTAGTTTTAGTTGAGTAACTTTGTATGCTTGAGTTCTAGAATAAGATTAGTTCCTTGAGTGAATTCGTAGCATCACTATATTTTGTAGATGAATTATCCCAAGAGGGAGATATTCTTACACCCTAAAAATTACAAAAATACCCCTAGACAAATGAATGCTTGAATAATGCATTATCCCAAATGTTTTGGCAAATTCAAGGCTGGAATCGCGACTAGCACAAAAATTGTGTAGAAAAATGGTGTTGGTTGAATTTAGAACAACTGGATCAAAAGAAAATTTTTTGAAGCAAAATGTAATTATAGAAATGTACATAACAAACTTGTGTCATGAATTTTCATTTAGTGAAGTGTGTAACAAGTCTGTGTTGCAGAATTTTAATTAGTGGTGATTTCAATATTTTCTATGAGATAAGAAGTCGATGGGAAAATTTTGATGAAAATTGTATGCAGATGGAGTAAGTACATGACATAGATTTGGCTAACCGCGGTACAAAATTTCCAATTCTTTTGAGGGGTATTCTAGTCTTTTTCCCACCCATATTAGACTAAAACCCCATCATTTTGAGGTCATTTTTTCCCTAAAATAAGTAACTATGCCCATTCCTTTCACTTTCACGTAATTTCTTCCGAGAATAGTGATTAGGGAGAAAAAGAGAAGGGCTAGATCTTGAGAAAGTCTCTCCAATTTTTCAACAAAACTAGTGCTCAGGTAAGTAAGGCCCTCAAAAAGTTCTCCTATGTTTGTTTTAGCATCTTTAACTACTACTTTCCACCAAAGATTCAATTTTTATGAGTTGAGATCAAGTTTTCTATATTGCAAGTTAATTTCGTTAAGATACTTGTTTATGTAAATTTTATTGATAAAAATCATGATCTTTACTGATTTCACTATTTAATTAAGCTATTAAGTTATTATTGCTTAGTTATTATTGTGTTTGTAAGAACCCTATATATTTCATGAAAAGATATTATGTCCACAATATTTAGTTTAGTTCAAGAAGTACTTTTCCTATTATGTTTGACTTGCATTGAAGAATGAATTTCTTACTACATGAATTTACCAAGGTTTAAGTACACTTTTAGTCAAAAGATTTTCTTGAGACTGAGTTAAGAGACAAGTTTGAAAAAAGTTCAGGAAAGCTAAAGTTGGGGTAAGTCCCAAATGAATAAGTAAATATTTTGAGTAATAATACTCTTAAAATTATGAGCTTACAAAAAGTATTTTGGGAGTAGTATTGAACACCGATATGGAAAAGAGTAATAATAACTCAAACTCATAAACTACGTCACTAGCGTAGGTAGGATTATACCAGGTGTACAACTCCTCATATGCCAATGCGATGACCCAGTTTAGATGGATCCATAAGTTAAATTTGTTCCCTTATTCTGGCAAGGTATTGGATGACTTTGGCAACGTGGCCAAGATACTGTATCATCACGTGCTCATAGTGATAGTTGTCAGTTGGAGAAACTTCCCAAGTTAAAGTACATATTATTTTAAGAAACAGACTGATTTGTATATAGTTATGCATTAAATCAGATATTTTGTAATATGTCATTGCCTATTTATTAAGTTATTTTCTATATAAAACTTATGATTTGACCATTGTATCCTAGGTCTTTTTGTTTTGGCCATTTTATATACTCGTACATTCCATGTACTGATCTCCTTTAGACTTGCATTATCTTATGATGCAGACACAGGTGATAGAGCCCTTCAGTAGGTGCATCGTGAGACGATCCAGCATTCCTACTAACCAATGGTGAGACCTCTTTCTAGTAAGAGGCTCCTTATTATTATTCTTTTCATTTTCAATTATTTCCTTTAGTTTGAGGTAGTTATTGCCTATCGTGGTACCCATTCTCTAGTCATGACTCACAGAGGCTTCACAGACTAATAAATAATATTTTAGCATCTCTTTCAAACATTGACTTCCTAGTTGGTCTATTTCGTTATAGTCTTAGACATTGATATAGTACTTGTGTTTAATTCTAGCCTATCATTATTGGTTAAGTCTTCCGCTGAGTAAAATAGCTAGGATAAGTGGTTCACTTGGGACAGGAAATGGGTACCATGATTCGGTAAGTGCCAGCTATTTCTAGCAAGCAGATTTGGTGCACAACAGCTAGAGTGATAACCGTTGTTGTATGCAAACTCTAAAAATGGCAAGTGTTGGTCCCACTAGGCCCCAAAATCTATCACGTTGGCCCAAACCCTGTCTTCCAACACTTGAATGGTGTGATTAGATTGACCGTCAGTCTGACGGTCAAAAGCTAAACTCAAATCGAATCGAGCACCTAAAGTATGTTATAAAGCATTCCAAAATGGAAGGTAAACATAGATCCTTAGTGTGATACTATAGGCATAAGTACTCCATGAAATCTGACAGTATCTCGGACACACAACTTAGCCAACTGCTCCGAGCTGTAACTAGTCTTCACTAGTAGAAAGTGACTGACTTGTTCAAATGATCAACAACCACCCAAACTGAATCAAACTTTCCCAAGGCCATGGGAAAACCTATAACAAAATCAATAGTCACTTACTCTCATTTCAATTCGGAAATGGGCATTCTCTACATCAATCAATTTGGTGCTCATACTTTACTTGTTGGCAATTCAAACTCTTTGAGACGAATCTTCTATGTCTCTTCTCATCTCAAACCACCATAATGTTGTTTTTGAACATGGTACATCTTTGCCATACTTGGATGGATGAAATATCTAGTTCAATGAACCTCCTTTAATATCAATTACACCTAATCCCCTACCTTAGGCACACAAACTATACCATTGATCCTTAATATTCCCTTAGAATTAATAGTTGTCACTTTGGCTTCACCCTTCAACACATTATCACGAATCAAACATAGTCTAGCATCATCAAATGTATGAACACAAATCGGATCTAGCAATGAATATCTATCCTTGACAAAGGACAAAACACTTTGAGAAAGGGAAATATCCAATAGTACTACCTGTCTAACAAGCGACCACACCTCCAAAGCTAAGGGTCTCTCCTTATCCCTCAAGAATGCTAAAATCCCTATATTGGTAGTCTTTCGGCTCACAACATCTTCCATTACATTTGCCTTTCTAGGGTGAATCGTGTAGAGATATGAGATACCTTTAGCAACTCCAACTACCTATGTTGTCTAATGTTCAAATTAGGTTGAGAAAAGATGTATTTGAGACTCTAGTGATCGGTAAAGATCTCAAAATACACCCAATAAAGATACAATCACCATAACTTCAACAAAACACAACCACACTCTAAATAATGGGTAGGGTAGTTTCTCTCAAGTATATTCAATTGTCTATAAGCATATGCTATCACCTTCCCCTTTTGCATCAATATACCACCCAAAGCATATTCTTCCTCTTGCAAACAAAGAATAGGAACTCAATTCAACCAATAGTTGAGCTTTTGAAAGCTCACATCATCTTTACCTAACCACTAAAATTCCATGAAAGACCCCAAAAAATACTCGAAAATGTGCCTCGAAAGTGCCCGAAATTGTAAATTCCATATATCTAAATATTTGTATGTTATTTCAAAAATCTAACTTCATATTCTTGTTCAGGGGGTCACAATTAGGGAAACAATTGTCTAACCCCCATGTTAGAGCAACCGTATCAAAATCTGAAAATCACAAAATGCAATTTCTAGTAGCAAAATCGTGTCATTGGTGCGACGTGCCAGTGTGCAAAAACTGTCCATATTTTTTATTCCAGTCCAAGACTTTTAAGTCTAGGGCCTAAGCATTCCCACATGAGAAAATACCTAGACTTAGCCTTATTTCACCCTCATATCATCCTTAACATTCCCCAATATCCTCTCAAATACTTAGACTAATACTTCACCCTAAATTCAAGTCACAAACTCAAGACCCATCTTAAAGATTTTTTCAAGGATTTCATTCAAGCTTCAAGTCTCCATCTCCAATCTCTATCAAGGGTTCTCCAAAGCTAAGGTATGTGGGTTTCCACAATTGGGTCCTTCCACCCATGGTTCCCTAGTCTCCTTTTTACTCAATTTGCATTATTTAAAGTTGAATTTACAAATGGTTTTACTAGTATGAATATATCTATGAACTATGTTAAAGCTATGTAAAGTTGTGACTGCTTTGCTATGTTTTAAGCTATAAATCATGGATATATTATAAGATTTGATGAGGAGTTTTGATGTATATTGCTACAGGGTTTGGAACTTGTTGATTTATGGTTTTACAATAGATTTTCTTGCATGACTTTATTTATAAATTGCATCTCTTTTACCCCATTATAGACCCGCCAAGTGTTTGATAAAATGTTCGTATATGATTTCTTGAATATTTGAAAGTCCAATGTATGTCTTATGAGTTGAATGGATTTATTATGATAAAATGAGTATTATATGGGCTATATTTATGAGAATTATCTATATAATTTTAAGATGAGCATGCCTTGATAAGGTGGTACCACGCCTTGACTACTATGATAAAAAGGAATGATGTTCATTAACCAAATTGAGAGGTTGATACCTCATTAACCAAATTGAGCGGTTAATACCTCATTAACCAAATTGAGGGGTTGATACCTCATTAACCAAACATAGGGTTGATACCTCATTAACAAAATTGTGGGGTTGATACCTCAATCACTTTAGAGGTGGGTGGTGTATGCTAATAACCAAATTTAGGGGTTGATACCTTAATCACCTAGGATGAGAGGTGGTAAGATCATTAGCCAAAGGATTGTCTCTTTCTACTTATATACTATGTTCTATATAAGCATAATTTTACTTCAAGCACCATTCATATATGTCATATTATTATTATGCTATCTATTGCCTTTGTTTATGCATTTTGTTTAAGTTGGTTATCTCTCATTGCATTGCATCCTATACACTTAGTACATTCAAACATACGAACATATACGCTATGCCTACATGATTTTATCATGTAGGAACAGGAGCTCCATTTGGTCATCATCATTCTCCACATGGGTAGTCGTATGCATTCAGGCTAGTTGGTGAGTCCTCCTTTCCAGGGACATTGATTTCATTACTATGCTATGTATTAAAAAGTATCTTTCTTTTTTGGTAAGCTTTGACTATAAGGGTAAGCATGGTTGCTTGTCTTGGCCCCCGTTAAGTTCTGTGTTATAGGTGTTGTTGGACAAGATATGTAATGTGCTTGAGCTTTGATTCACTTATGATAGTCAAGCAATTTAAATATAAGTCTCTCTCCCTTAGTCCTAATTTCCCTTTTTTATATTTTTTATGTTGATTTATCTTACTTTCGCGACCAAGGATATATGATGATATGCTATGAGGCTTGTTTGGGGTTTTTCGGGGTTCCCCATTCGCCATTCACGTATAGACCCTAGGCTTGGGTCATGAAAAAGATTATATTAGAGCACTAGATTGATAGATCCTCAAATTCTTACACAACACGTCGATTAGAGTCTTATTCATGGTTGTGTTGTGCACTATAACTATGATTAGGAGAATATGAGATGCTTTGGGAAAGGTTTCCCTTCTTCATTTTCAAATTCGTGCTATGGAGTCAAAGTAAGCCTTCCCTCTAATGATTGTTCTTGTCTATGCAAGATCATGTCTAACATTCGAGAAGGAAGGGCCCAAACTCCCTAGGAGAAACTTACTAATGGTGAGCTCTGAGATGCTCTCACTATGCTTGCCCAAGTTGTGGCCAACCAAGTCAACCAAAGGGCCCAAGCCCTTTATGTTACTACCTTGGGAGCTAGGGTAATGGACTTTATGAGGATAAGCGATCCGGTGTTCTATGGGTCAAAACTGGATAAAGATCCATATGAGTTCATTAATGAGGTCTACAAGATTTTGACTCTCATGGGTTGTTGGGCCAAGTGAAAAGGTGGAGTTGGCAGTGTACCAACTCAAAGGGGTAGCCCAAGGATGGTATGATCAATGGAAGGGGGAGAAAGGAAATGGTAATATGGTTCTATGGGAGGAGTTCAAAGTGGCCTTTCTTAATAAGTTCTTCCCACTTGAGCTTAGGGAGTCTAAATTGGTGGAGTTCATGAACTTGAAACAAGGTGTTGTGAGTATGAGGGAGTATACCTTCAAATTCACTCAACTTTCGAAGTTTGCTCCTTAATCGGTGTCCAATGCAAGAACTAGGATGAATAAATTTGTGATGGGTGTCTTCGACTTGGTGAGTAAGGAATGCTGGTCTACTATGTTGATTGGTGACATGGATTTGTCCAGGTTGATGATGTATGCCGAATAATTGGAGGAAGAAAAGATGAGGAAGAAGAGGGGTAAGGAGGCCAAGAGGGCCTGTTTTGAATGGAAGTTCCAAAGTCCCAAGGATAGTGATGATGCTATATGTCTAACATGCGGTAAGGTTCATAGAAGCCCATGCTTAAAAGGCACTAGTGTTTGTTTCCATTATGGTGATGAGCGGCATAGGAGGAAGGATTGTTCTCGTAATCAAGGTAAGGGTGAAGATATTCATCCTCAAGGTGGTGCCTCAAGGTACAATCAGTTCTATACCTTCTAAGGAAGGCTAGGGGAAAATGAGGAACCCAATATTGCAACCGGTAAGTTAAAGTTTCCTTTGACTTGGATATGTATGCGTTGATGGGTCCAATGTGTCACTATTTCTTCCTTTGTTCTTATGGTTGCTAGTGGGTTCCTTATGTCTCCCTAGTTTTTGTGTGGAATTATTGGTGTTTATTCTGTTTGTGGTTCTAGTGTTGATGGCTTAGGCTTTTGGGGCTTGTTTCATGATTTTTTTGCTTTAGGTCTTGTCTTATGCTTTTGTTTAACTAGGTGTGGTGGTTTTTGATGTCATACTTGAGGTGGATTAGTGGTATGTATGGTCTGTAGGGTTAGATTCAAATTTCCTAATGAAACCATCTTTGAGTGGGAGGTTGCCAAGTAGTAGCAAAAGAGGTAGGTCTATTCTTGTCTCAAGGTTCAATTGATCTCTAAGGGTTGCCCCATGTTCTTATTGCATAGAACTCTTGTCTTGTGATCTTGGTTGAACGTAGCTTGATGTGTTGGAGGTCTTGGGGTATTTTGGGCTACTCGTATAGCATGTTTCAAATGAGTGTAGAACCCGTAAGGTTGTTATATGATGGCCGAGGATGGTTGACTATTTGGCCAACTACAATGGAATAGTCATTTCTCTAAGATTGATCTTTGATTTTAGCTTTGTCCTCGAGTGATCATCATTAGTATTGGTCGAGTTGTTTGGTTGATTTATGCATCAGCTATGTTTGTGGGTCCCAAGAATAGGGTCTTAAAAGCCTCCTTGATATCTTGTCGTGGTCTCTAGTGATGAGGTATTGATTTGTTTAGAGCTTGTGAATCCTTTGGGGGTAATGTTGCATTTCTTGGAGGATGAGAGGTGGTTTGCTAAATATGATAAGTGTGCATTGTGGATAGCAAGAAGGTAGCTAGAATTCCTTAAGGATAATAAAGTGGGTGTGCATTATTTTGTCGGTAATGATAGTGTTATGATTGGTGCTATAAGTAGGGTTCCTATAGGTAGCTTAGCATATGTGGATAATTGTGGAAGGGAGGAGACTAGTGGGGTCCATCAGTGGGTTAGATTGGAAGTTAGGTTAAGGGAAGTTGAGAGTGTTAGTATAATGTTCTTTCTGGTTCCAAATATTCTTTGGTTGAGAAGGTCTAGTTTAGTCAAGGCCCTGATTCTGCCTTATGGAAGCTGTTAGTGTTGGGTGGAAAGATGGTGGAGTGGAGGTTGTCTCCCAAGGGGGAAATGGTAGTTTGTGGAAAAGAAGTGGCATAGGTGTGTTTAAGGTTGACAAAAATGAGTTATAGTTGTGAGTCATTATAAAGTGTAGAGGGAGGTTTGTAAGGTTTCATAAGCTTGGGAATTGCCAATGGATAGGAGTTTGTTTAGTCTGGTTCCTCATGCTTCTAGATTGATAGGATGTGTTGGTGACTCTAATGCTATAGCACTTCTTGAGATGGTGGGTGATGGGGAGGATAAGTTGGCTTGTGAGAACGTCTCGATGGTAATGTTGGATTTGTGGGTGGAGGAATTGATTGATAATGATGTTGTGTTCGTCAAGGCCCTTTCGAAGAGTGGTCTTTTCGTATGTGTCTCTCGGGAAGCTGGTGCGGTTAAGGAGAAGCAATATCCATATTTAGTTCATTCTATTAAATCTTATGATGACACGTCAAGTCCTTTCTATGCCTCCAAGTCTAATGTTTCAGCCCCTATGTCATTCGTATGCTTTCGTGTTTAAGTTGGCAAGTTTATAATGATTTTACCCTCATGTTGAGATTTTGAAAATGGTGTTTTAAATGTATTGTTGCATTCTTGTTGGTGCTAATTTTATCATGATTACTCTTGTCATGTATGCTTCTTTTACATTTGAGGACAAATGTCCCTAAGGGGGAGATATTGAAATGACCCCAAAAAGTGCCCAAAAATGTGCCTCGGAAGTGCCTGGAATTTTAAATTCCATATGTTTAAAATCCGTTCATTATTTCAACAATCTGACTTCATATTCTTGTTCAGGGGGTCAAATTAGAAAGAAAAGGGTCTAACCTATCACACCCCAAAGCCCCGTTAGGGCGGATTGGCACCCATTGCCAATAAGGCCTGGGAGAACCAACCTATATCTATACGCTCTCTATACATATTATAAGGTATTTCTACCTTTGACATGCCTTTAAGAAACTAAACAGTGATAACAAGCCAAATGGAAATGCATATGACTATGCCGTTGGGGCCACGTTGTCTAAAAGTACAAGACATGACCACACTTTAATTTACATGGTCTACAAATCCTCTAGATAAGAGAAAGTATTTGACAAGGGTCGGGACAAGCCCCACCTCAACTAACTGTACAATATAAACATATAAGCTCTAGACACACACAAAGCCCCGGAGCGACCTGGAGCTTGGTATCAACAGCTGGATATCCAGTACTCCTACTTGGGAGATCTACTAGCACCTGTACCTATTGCATGAAATGCAATTCCCCTGTAAGGGACATCAGTAAGAGATAATGTACTGAATATGTAAGCAATATATACTATATGTGAAGTAATAGCTTAAATGAGACCATGCACTGGTGCAAGATTAGAGACCACCTTTGGCTATACTTTGGAATAATGTACTTTATGTTCTTTAATTACTTTACCTTTACTTTATAATCTGTGCACATTTGTAATACAAATGACAAACTGATTAGTGGTACAATTGTATCGAAATCGTCCCTTGCTAGGTTCTTCCTTAACCCCTCGGGCTACCACCCGTGATAGGATCGTCCCTAGCTAGGTGATTCTTCCACCCCTCGGGCTACCACCCATCAATAAAAAATATACTTTATCTTTCAATTACCTTTGAAGTGGTTCTTCTGGTGGTCACTATATTGGAGTTGTAGGACTGTAGATGTAATATGTGACATGTAGATAATCATACAAGAAAATATGACAATGAAAAGAGTACGTTACATAAATAATGAAATGCGTATGAGATAGAATAACTCGTAAACTTTGTTTGGCAAAAAGAACCTATGTAACATAGTATCCATATACGTATGCAGATTTTAAGGGGACTATGTATGGGAGCATATGAACATGTACAAGAGTGTAGACACAGTTAATAGTTGCGTCAGAGTTGGTAAGCACCTTAATGTGCTAAGGAAGGATCTATATTTCATGCCAAACAATACGAAATCAAGTAGCCTAACATACCTCGTTGTATGACCTCATTACTACCTTGGGTTAACTTTGTTGTCCTCTAAATATTTATCTACAACATGGAAAGTGATAAAACTAGAATTAGAAGCCAATAGATACTTCTTGGTAGCCCAATCACATAAAAATCAACACACAGGCAGTAAGCGGGCCTTTATGAACCCGAACATATTCTTTCAACTTTTGCGCCCCTAATCATATTATCTAATACACATTCGCATGTATACATCATGTCTATCCTGTTTCAATGGCAGAACAGTCTTACAGAAGCCCACAAAGCACAACATATAACAATTCTACACAATCTACAAATGGGCAGCATAATGTTACCTACATTTCGACATCGACAATTCCAAACCTGTTCCAACTCTTAACCAAACTGTTCCAACAACATTTAAACATACAAATAGTACTAAAACAGTCTTAGAACAACACCAAAGAAGTCACGAAGGACATGAGCCAATAACCTTCCATCCAACAACCCACAAGTTCCAATAAATATTACACTTAAGATAATAGAATAAAATGCGTTTGTTAAATGAAACCAAGATTAGGGCAGCAACCTTAGGGTTATATTTATACCTCAAACAATATTAATAACATCAATTTATCTTCATAATATAGACCACAAACCATAGAGAAGACACTAAAACAAATGGCAAGTGTGCAACAACTTTCTAAATACATGTTGTCCCAAATTTCTAGCACAAACATACTAGCATATACTTGTTATTTTTCATAAGAAAACCATACTAAACACATGTTTAAACTTACTTACCACTACCTTCAATGTATAGGACTTCACCAAGAACCCTAGAAGTTCTCTTGTTGCTGCTTGATAGTTTAAGAAAGTGTACAGAGAAAATTGGGACAACTGAAATTTTACCAAGTCTAAGAGTGAAGAAATGTTGCTGCTTATAACCCCTTTTTAAAGGACTAGTTTGGCCGCCTTTCTTTTGACATTTTGACTAGTTAATACCACATATTATCAAGCTGGTTATCCAGCAGCTTGGCCATTACACTTGAGCCTAATTGGGTCTCCAAGTTGATGAGCTTGGGCTTGCTATTTTCCAACTTTCTCTTCACTTTGTTTGGGCCTAAAATACCCAATAAATTGTGATATCTTTAGGCCCTTTTAATTATCCTCCTTGGGCTAAACATATATTCCATTTATGATGCTAAAACATGGGCTAAAGTTATACCCTTAACATGGACTTTATTCATAATCGGACTTGGGCAAATTTGACGTCGAGCCTCGTCTCCGTTTAGCTAGCAAATTTAAGCTAAGCAAGTAGGTGACTCACCTGCTAGCCTCTTAAGTTCTACAAGCACCTCAATTCTCTCACTTTGTTTAAGGTCGTGATCTTCTCAATTTGACACAAAACGTGTATCACTTGACCCTCTTAAGCGTTAGACGCACATATCCCCCTATGACATGAGATTTGAGCACTTTAAATAACGGGCTCTAATTTGACCAAACCATACCATGTTTCATTTTCATTGTACTAGTATTGTATGCTGTGGGGTACTACATAACCCTAATTTTAGAGCAACCATATCAAAATCTAAAAATCACAAAATGCAATTTCCAGTAGCAAAACCATATCAGTGGCGTGATGTGCCAGTGTGTAAAAACTATCCAAATTTTTTATTCCGGTCCAAGACTTTTAAGTTTTGGGCCTAAGCCTTCCCACATGAGAAAATACTTATACCTAGTCTTATTTCACCCTTATATCATCCTTAACATTGCCCAATATCCTCCCAAACTCTTAGACTCATACTTCACCCTAAATTCAAGTCCCACAACTCAAGACCAATTTTAAGGATTTCTTCAAGGATTTTATCTAAGCTTCAAGTCTCCATCTCCAATCTCTTTTAGGGGTTCTCCAAAGCTAAGGTATATGAGATTCAACCATTGAGTCCTTCCAACCATGGTGCCCTAATATCCTTTTTATTCAATTTTCATGATTTAAAGTTGATTTTGCAAGTGGTTTACTTGTATGAACATTTCTATGAACTATGTTAAAGTTATGTAAAGGTGTGACTGTTTTGCTATGTTTTGAACTATACATCTTGAATCTATTGTAAGATTTGATGAGGGGTTTTGATTATATTGCTTGATGGTGTTGCAAGGTGTTCATTTATGGTTTTACAATGAATTTTCTTGCATGATTTCATCTATACATTGCAAGGTCTTGTACCCCCATTACACACCCGCCAAGTGTTTGATAAAATGTCTGGGTATGGTCTCTTAAGGAATTGAAGGTCCAATGCATGACGTATGAGTTGAATGACTTTATGATGATGAAATGAATGTTTATATGAGCTATATTTATGAGAATTATCTATATTATATAAGATGACCATGCGTTGATGAGAAGGTACCACGCCTTGACCACTATGATAAAAAAGGAAGATGTTCATTGACCAAATTGAGGGGTTCATACCTCATTAACAAAATTGAGGGGTTGATACCACATTAACCAAATTGTGGAGTTGATACCTCAATCACCTTAGAGGTGGGTGGTGTATGCTAATAAACGAATTGAGGGGTTGATTTCTCAACCACTTAGGATGAGAGGTGGTAAGACCATTAGCCAAAGGATGGTCTCTTTTACTTGCATACGATGTTCTACATAAGCATGATTTTACTTCAAGAACCATTCATATATATCACATTGTTATTATACTATCCATTGACTATATTTCAATTATGTTTCTTATCTCTTTTTGCATTGCATCCTACATACTTAGTACATTCAAATGTACTAATGCATACTCTATGCTTACATGATGTTACCATGCAGGAATCGGAACTCTATTTGGTCATCATCCTCCTCCGTGTGGCTAGTGGTATCCATTCAAGCTAGTTGGTGAGTCCTCCATTTCGGGGACTCTGGTTTCATTCCTATGCTATGTATTAAAGACTATCTTTCCTTTTTGGTATGCTTTGAATATGAGGGTGAATCTAGTTTCTTGTCTGGGAACCGCTAAGTGATATGTTAGAGGTGTTGTTGGACAAGATATGTATTATACTTGAGCTTTGACTCATTTATGATTTCCAAGCTATTTAAATATAAGTCTCTCACCCTTAGTCACAATTTCCCTGTTTATGTTTCTTATGTTGATTTATCTAACTTCCTCGACCAAGGATGTGCGATGATATGCTATGACGCTTGTTTGGGTTCCTTCGGGTTCCACATTCACTGGTCACGTCTAGGCCTTAGGCTTGGGTCATGACATGCCACATCCTTCTGAGTAAGTTTGATTGACGGCGCTGCTATATCAAAGAATCACTTAAAAAATCATCAATAATACCCCCCCCCCAAGTAAAAAAACCAATGAAACTCTGAATCTCAGTCATAGAAATAAGTCTTGCCCACTTACTTATAGTTGCTACCTTGGTCGGATCTACCATTATACCATCCTTTGTCACTGCATGCCCAAGGAAAGCCACAAAATTGAGTAAAAACTCGCATTTCGAGAACTTTGCATAAAACTTATCTTCCCTCTATCTCTGAAGTGCATTCCTCAAGTGCTGAACATGGTCGGACTTATTCTTGGAATAAACCAAGATATCATCTACAAACACAATCACAAATATGTCTATGTAGGGATTGAACACTTGGTTCATCAACTCTATTAAAGAAGCTAAGGCATTAGTCAGCCCGAAATACATAACCATGAACTCAAAGTGACTATAACGTGTCCTAAAGTCTCTCTTTTGGATATCAGACTCCCAAACTCTCAATTGATGATAGCTGAACCTCAAATCAGTCTTGGAGAATATCGAGGCACCCTATAACTAGTCAAAAAGATCATCAATGCGAGGTAAAGTATACTTGTTCTTAATAGTCACTTTGTTCAGCTAGGAATAGTCAATACATATATGCATAATGCTTTCCTTCTTCTTCACAAATAAGAAAGGAACATCCTAGGGAGATACAATCAGATGAATGAATCCCTTCTTCAACAAATCCTCTAATTGCTCTTTTAATTCCTTCCATTCACTTGAATCCATCTGATAAGGGGAAATAGATATGGCATAGTTCTCATTCGACATCAATATCATAGTCGATATTACGATTCAGAGGGACACCAAGAAAATCAGTTGGGAATTTATCTATACACTTTCTAGCCACATTGGTGGTCTCCAACAATGGTAACTTCTGAGAATAGGCCCGAGCATTAGCCAAATATGAAAAGCATCCATTTATTCATCAACAAATAGGCATGTGCACAAGAATGAACTCCCTTGGGATAGGAGCTAGGTGCTCTGTTCCATACCAACTGAGGCAAGGCGTCAAGATAAGTCATGGTCTTTAGACAAAGCCGAGAATAGCATGATGTCACGATAAACAATCCATGCCAAATATTACATCAAAGTCAACTCAACTATATCTATCAATATCAAGTCAACAATAGTAACTCTCCCCGTAAAAGTTAGAACACAACCCCAATTACACAATTAACCACTAACAATTTACCTGCCTGGGTGGAAACACAATTAGGCTCGACAAACAGCCCACACATAATATCAAGGTCAGAAGCAAAATAGGCTGACATAAAGGAATAAGTACAGCTTGGATGAAATCAATAAGTTGAATGGTGGCACACTAGAACCATACTTGTGATATTTGCGTCTAGGGCCTCTACCTCACCTCTATATGGGGCAACATAGCAGACTCTGTGCCAACTACTAGCCTATGGGCCTCCATGAGCTCCACCTTTCATTGTATCTTGACCCCCTCTAGTGCCATCCTTCATGGCTTGGGAGGTGTCTGTCTCTAGGAGTTGTTGGGGCTAGATAAGCTGACTAAGATCCTGAAGCTGGGGTGGATAGTACATGGTAAGGATAATGTCTAGCAAAATAGGAACCTCATCATCACTATAGTAATCCTTAACCTCTCTCCCTTGAGATTGCTGCCCTGAAAAGCTACCACTCCTGCGTGCACCAGAGGAACTATCATGGCATGTATGAGCAGGCCTAGATCTATCAGCACTATTAACTATGAGAATGGTTGCGTGTATTGCCTAATCCTAATGGACCTACCCCTGGAACTCTCTACCTCGTGATAGGAGTCTACTACACTAGTCGTGCTTATGGAACCTTTCCCCTCCACTTTGTTTATCATATCTTATTTGCTCTATCACGCAAATATGCTCCACCACACTGTGCAATGTGCCAACTAGCCAGAATAAAGAAAGTTGTAGCCTACTGAAGATACCTCGCCAATCTCTTGGCGAAGCGATGAATCCTTCGAAACACCATAAGATACTTCACAAGGCATATTAGGACAATGCATGAAATTTGGCTCATAGTCCAAAACTATCATAGAACTCTATTGAAGTTTATCAAACTCATCTCGACGACTGTTTCAAAGGCTATATAGTACGAACCTCTCTAATAATACCTCTATAAACTTCTCTCATGTCATGACTGGAGATCCAATAGGTCAGTGAGCCAAAATTGACCTCCACTACTCCTCATCTAGGCTAGTGAAATGGTAAGAGGTATATGCAACTCCGTGTGACTCAAGGATGGAAAAATTACATAATCGATCCTAACACTCTAGTAAGAAATCATAAGCTCTATCACTAGGGGTGCCTACAAAACTGAAGGAGCTAATCATACTAATCACTCAAATCTCTTCTACTCAGCTTTGGACATGGCTGGACTAGTAGAAGATGGGGCACTAATAACTCAAGCGACATAATAGACAGAGCAATAGCCAATCCTAAAGCTATTAACTAGAACTCTACCGCGATGTCTAAGACAGAATCATAGAAGTCATAGGAAGATCTACAGGGACTAAGGAAGGACCCATATGAATTATGACTGGATCAACTAAATCTATAGGTGGACCAACAAATGATGTATAAGATGGTGCATCAATAACGGCTGGGGTCGAAGGTGCTCTCTCCACTTTAGCCAATACTCGCCAAAAAAACTCTGAACTAAGAGCATAGCATCAGGGGCTGAATATGGAAAAATTTAGTCTGCAGGTTTTTTGACTCAAACTCAAGCTCTAAAGAAACCGATCTAGTCTGTTCTATGATAGAGCTACCCCTCTAGCAAGTCCTCGGCTCCTAGCCCTATTCCAACTATCACGACCCAAGCCTAGAGCCTAGACGTAACTAGTGATGAGGAACTCGACGGGACCTCAAACAAATCTCATAGCATATCATTACACATCCTTGGTCGCGGAAGCAATTAGAAGACATTTGAAGAATGGAGTTAAGGGAAAAGGAGATAAGGGAGAACTTGTCATAGAATAAGATCAAGAGATAATAGAATCAACTCATAGCATAAAACACATAGGTTTGTCTAACGACACCTCTATTACATAGATAAGAGCGGGAACCAAGACATATAACCAGGCTCATCCTTATAGTCAACAAGATCAATACATCAAGGACAATAATGTTTTATATATAACAAGAGTTCACAAACTAGGTCCCCGAAATAGAGTCCTCACCAACTATCTTGAGAAGGTCATATTAGCCACGTGGTGGAGGATGCTCAAGAGGGACTCCGGTTCCAACATGGTGATATCATGTAGGCAAGACTATATGTTAGTACGTTTGAATGTACTAAGAATGTAGGATGAAATACTACAAGAGATGGGCATCATAATCAAAATGCGTAACAATAGGCAATAGGCATAATATAAAAATATTGCATGTATGATCAATGCTTAAGTAAAAGATGCTTAAGTGACTCATGCTTATATAGGATAACATATTTGTAGAAATGACCAAGCAAGATTTCCAAAGTACAAACCCCTTGGTAGGTTGGTGATGATGCCACCCCATCGTCTAGGTGCCAAGGTACAAACCCGTTGATAGGTTACCAAGGTACAAACCCCTTGATCGCTTAGTGATGATGCCGCCCCATCACCCTTGTGCCAAGGTACAAACCCCTTGATAAGTTACCAAGGTACAAACCCCTTGATAGGTTAGTGATGATGTCTCCCCATCACCCTAGTGCCAAGATACAAACCTCTTGATAGGTTACCAAATTAAAACCACTTGATAGGTTAGAAGATGGTTACACCCTACCTCCCATGGTGATTTAGGCATACCCCTCACTTGGCTATGGTCAATCCAACACTATATAGAGAGATATTATATACATACCTTCCTTTTATCATAATCATGACATCATATACATACTCTTCTTTCATCATCATAACATCATTCATAACATAAGACATGCTTTGGACTTTCAATTCCTCAAGAAACCATAACGGGACATTTTTATCAAACACTTGGCGGGTGTGAAATGGTAGTATAAGACCATAAAATTTAGAGATGAAATCATGCAAGTAAATAAATTACAAAATCATCAATCACCATATTTCAACACCCCAAGACATTCACATCAAAACCCCTCATCAAAACTTACAGTAGATCCAAGATATATAGCTCACAACATAGCAAAATAGTCACAACTTTACATAGCTTTAACATAGTCCATAGACATGCTCATACTAGTAAACCCATTTGTAAACTCAACTTTAAACCATGCAATTTAGGAAAAAAGAAGCTTGGGTATCATGGGTGAAAGGATTCCATCAAAGAAACACACATAGCTTAGGCCTATAGTTGCTTGGAATTGAGATTGGGAAGAATGTAGGCTTGGAAATGATCTTTGAATCAAATCTTGTTCTTGGATTTCCTTGAAATTGGATTAGGCCTTGATGGAGGCTTTTGAGAGAATTGAGAGTGTATTTAAGAGGAGAGTAATGAGTTCGATCCATTGGAATATTGTTTAGGTTTTTTAGGAAGGTTAAGATAGTATTGGAAGTCTAAAATGGGCGTTAGAGTAATTAGCATTTATGAAAAATGCCATTAGTGAACGGATGGAAAATTTGACAAAGTGTCATCTCACTGGAGACTTCACTGGCTGTGTGACAGTCCACGAGTTGTGTGGAGTGCCAGTGTGAAGTGCCTTAGTGGAAAAAATTGGATGTTGGGAAACTTTGAAAAATTGACATCTCTTCACTTTGACGGACCACTTCATGGACCGTGTGGTGACACACAGACTTATACTGGTCCGTCCCACCTTACTTGGATGAAAATGTTTCTGGCCACCACATGCGCAGGTGCCATAGCCCGTACCCCTTCACATGAGCTGTACAAGGTAGTCGTGGCCTATGCCTTAGCTTCCAATTCTACCCACGCCTAGCCAAGCCTCCTAAAACACCTCTACGCCCCTCCTCACGACCAGTGGTGAGTCACACGACTCGTGCGACTGGTCGTGGACAAGGAATTAGCCTCACCATGCCATTTTCAAGCCCCAAACATTTCCCACGACCCGTACAAGGCCACTACATGGGAGGGTCTCATGAAAACGGTCATAACTCCTTCATCCGACATCAGAATGAGGTGAAACCAAGTGCATTACGAAGATAACTCAAATGACCTTCATTTGACTTCCATGAGCCACCCAGCTCCAAATGTGCCAAGAGTTATGCTTGTTTAAAGTTGACCCTTGCATGAACCATCACACAAAACTCAGCATTTAGGGAAGTCTTGAACTCGTTTAGGTACTTGGAGTCTCACATGAACCCAATACAGCCCCAACCTAACCAAATGAGGCTTGAAACATGGATACACAAGGGCATAAAGTTATGGGATGTCACACCAACCCTACCTCGAGAACGAGTGGAAGTCACATCAACTAGCTCGGGCTCTCTCATTGATCGTTAGGATCTTGTAATCAGCATCTGCATAGAAGGTGTAGCTAAGACACCTCTAACAACTGATATGAGGAATCGCATGAAATAGAAGCAATATATGAAAATATTTCCTATCAAGTGCCCCATAGCCTCCCAAAGATAGGCATATAGATCGATAAGACTCTATTAAACCCCAGTTCATGACTCACTATCACGACCCAAGCCTAGGGCCAAGATGTGACACGACGAATGGGAAACCCGAAGGGATCCCAAACAAGCCACTTAGCATATCGTCACACACCTTTGGTTGCTGAAGCATAAAAATAAACACATTCAATTAAAGTGAGGGCAAGGAGACTAAGGGAAACTTGCATAAATATTGAAGTCAAAAGTCAAGAGTCAAGCTTATACATATAACACACCTTGTCCCACATACACCTCTTAAACATAGAAAGAGCAGGGACCAAGACATAGTAACCGGGCTCACTCTCATAGTTAAATGTAACATAAGGTAGTGTCTTAATACATCGATAGTAGGGAAAAGACATAACGAAAGTCCATGAAATGGAGACTGAGTATAAGCCTGAAGTAGCACCGTCTAACCACATGGAGGAGGAGGAGTGTGATCAACCTGGGCTCCAATTCCTACATGGTGATATCTTGTAGGCAAGAGTATGTGTTAGTATATTTGAATGTGCTAAGTATGTGGGATACAATGCAATAATACATAGGTATCACAATCCAAAATGCACGACGACAGGCTATAGACATAATATAGCAATATGGCATGTATGATCAATGCATAAGTAAAACATGCTAAGTAAATCATGCTCGTATAGAATATCATATGTGAAGATGAGACCAAGCTAGCTCTCCAAGGTACAAACCCCTCGATAGGTTGGTGATGATCGCACCCATCATCTTAGTTAATGAGAAATAAACCCCTTATTTAGGTTGGTGATGATCGAACCCATCACCCTAGTGAATGAGTATAAACCCCCATCTGATTTGCGATGATTGCTGCCATCACCCTAGTGAATGAGTATAAACCCCCATCCAGTTACCAGACTCTTTTACCCTAGGTTGGGCATGGGCTATGCAACACTTTATATAGGATTCATCATAGCTCCAATGCAATACCTCATATAGGAATAATCTTGTTCATAAGCTCATTTGATCATCATTTCATCATCGTATAATCATAATAACATTATTCATATCATATCTCATGCTTTGGACCTTCAATTCCTTAAGAAGCCATAATCAGACATTTTATCAAACACCTTAGGGGTGCATAATGGGGGTAAAAGAGAATGCAATTTATCGATGAAATCATGCAAGAAAATCAGTAGTAAAACCTTTAATCAACACCTTGCAACACCCCCAAGACATTCATATCAAAACGTCTCATCAAATCCAATATTTGATCCAAGATTTAAAGCTTAAAACATGCTAAAACAACCATACTTTCATGTACTAAAATCACTATGCAATAAATTTCTCAATATACAAGTCCCACATGTAAAATCAATTTAAATCATGCATTGTTAAGTAAAAAAAAAGGGTTTAGGCACCTTGGATGGAAGGACCCAATGGTTCAACACTACATACCTTAGCTTTGGAGTAGTTCTTGGTGAAGGTTGACAATGGAGACTTAAAGCTTGAAGAGAACCTTAAATATGGATAAGGGTTTTGGGACTTGGTTTCTGAGAGTAAAATAAGACTAAGTGTAGGAATAGGTTTTAGGAAATGTTTAGAGCGATATAAGAGTAAAATGATTTTAAGTATAAGTGAAAACACGCTTGGGAAATTTGGACCCAACACTTAGAAAAAAAAATTAGCAGGCTAAAAAAAAAATAGCGCCCAGATACAGATCTCTGCATCATGGAGACGATGCAGAAACTCCAATAACACTGCTCCACGTCACGGAAGGATGAGGAAAGCTCTTTGGAAATTACACCATTTGCAATTTCATAAATCGATTTCTTCACTTTAAAATCTAGGTTAGACCCTTGTCACCGTAATTTAGACCCCCTGAACAAGAATATGAAGTATGATTTTTGAAAAGCCAAATGCATTTTTAGACATAAAGAAATCAAAATTTTGGCATTCTGAGGCACGTTGTTGGGGTCATTTCAGTATCTCCCCCTTGGGAACATTCGTCCCTGAATGTAGAAAAGACGTACAAGTTGAGAGTGATTATGAACAAATCATCCCAAAAAAGTATGCAACATAACATGTAAAACACCATTTTCAAATTCTCAATGTAAGTATGAAATCATCATAAGTTAACCAACTTAAACATGAATGCATACGAATGACTTACAGGCTGAAATGTAAGGCTTGAAGTCACATATAAAACTTAGGAGTAATACCTTAGGCTCGAGTGGAGTGGATGATATAAGGGTACTGCTTTTGGATGTCCGCTTTGGCCTCCCAAGTAGCACTTTCGACTTCTAAGTTCTTCCAAAGGACCTTAACGGATCCTACCTCCTTGTTCTCAATATCTTTACTTGCCTATCCAAGATCTGAACCGGCACCTACTCATAAGTAAAGTGGTCCTTAACAACACCTACAACATGAAGTGCCACAATGGCATTAGGATCACCAACACATTTTCTCAACATAGAGATATGGAATATCGGATCTGCAAAATTCATTTCACTAGGCAACTTCAACTCATAAGCTACCTTGCCCGCCCTCTTTATCACCTCATAAGGATAAACATACCTTTGACTCAACTTTCCATTCTTGCCAAATCGTACCACAACTTTCATTGGAGAAACCTTCAAATAGACTCAATCACCCACTTGGAATTCTAGGTCTCTTCTCCGTACAACAGCATAGGATCTTTGATGACTTTGGGATGCCCTAAATCTTTCCCTAATAATCTTAACCTTCTAAAGAGTATCCATAACCGGATCTAACCCCAACAAAGCTACCTATCCAACCTCAAACCAACCTCCTGGTGATCTATAACGTCTCCCATAAAGAGCCTCAAAAGGAGCCATACCAATTCTAGAGTGGTAGCTATTGTTGTAGGCAAACTGAATCAATCAAAGATGGTCATATGAACTACCCTTAAGCTCCAACACACAATCTCTAAGCATATATTCAAGTGTTTGAATTGTCCTTTCGGCTTGGCAATCCGTTTGAGGGTAAAAGGTCGTACTAAGGTGAACTTTGGTTCGAAGAGCCCTTTGAAAAGATCTCCAAAAGTGTGAAGTAAATTGTGTACCATGATCTGATATAATGGATAAGGGAACCCCATGCAACTGCACTAACGCATGGATGTACAACCTTGCATACTCTTCAGCCCCATATGTAGTCTTGACTGGTAGAAAGTAAGCCGATTTCGTCATACTATCAACCACCACCCATATGGAATCAAAACTTTTCATAGTCTTGGGTAACCCAACACAAAGTCCATGTTAGTCATCTCCTATTTCCAAGTAAGAATATCTATATCTTAGGTTAGGCCACCCGACCATTGGTATTTGACTTTGATTTATTGACAACTATGGCAACCGGAAACAAATTAGGCAATATCTCTTTTCATGCCTCCCCACCAATACACTTCCCTATAGTCTCTATACATTTTAGTTGAGCCGGGGTGGATACTATAAGAGGAATTATGGGTTTCATCAAGAATTCTCTCCCTCAAACCATCAACACATGGCACACGCAACCTACCTTGGTGTCTAATGGCCCCATCCCCCCCTTGGGAGAAAATATACCGCCCTCTCTCACCAAGGCATTCAACTCAAGCAAGGAGGGGTTTAGATGTTGTTTAGCTATCACCTCATCGATCAAGGAATATTTAGAACCATCAACAACAATAACACCATCATCTACATCCTCCAATCTCACCCCCAATCTAGCTAGCCTATGCACCTCCCTAGCTATCTCCCTATCACCACCATCTACATGAGCTAGGCTACCCATTGACACCTGACTCAAAGCATCCGCCACAACATTAGCCTTACCCTGTTGATAATGCACACTCATGTCATAGTCCTTAAGGAGTTCTAGCCATCTTCTTTGTCTCAAGTGAAGATCTTTTTGAGTGAAGACATATTAAGGCTCTTATGATCGGTGAAGACATCAATATGCACACTATACAAATAATGTCGCCATATGTTTAATGCAAATACCACGGTGGCTAATTCAAGATCATGGGTAGGGTAGTTCTTTTCATGCACCTTGAGTTTCCTAGAAGCATAGGCTATAACCTTACCATTTTGCATTAGTACACAATCGAAACCAACTCTAGATGCATTAGAATACACAACAAAACCCTTAAGCCCATCTGGTAGAGATAATATAGGAGTGGACACAAGTTTATCTTTCAATGTTTGGAAGTTTTTCTCACATGTGTTGGTCCACACAAATTTCACCTTCTTTTGAGTCTATTTTAACAAAGGATAAGTAATGGAGGAGAACCCATTCACAAACTTCTATACTAAGACACAAGGCCCAAGAAACTCCTAATATCCGACGGGGTCAATGGTCTTTGACAATTCCTAATCACATCAATTTTCTTAGGATCCACTTTTATGCTTTATATCATCCCTTGACACCACATGACCCAAAAATGCAACCTCCTTCAACCAAAATTCACACTTTTCATATTTAGCATACAATCTCTCCTCCCACAACCTTTGCAACACCACCCTTAAATGACCCATATGCTCTTTCCTACTATGAGAATAGATCAAAATATCATCAATAAAGACCACCACAAAGGAATCAAAGTAGGGTTTGAAGACTCTATTCATTAGGTCCAAGAAAATGGCCAGTGCATTAGTCAACATAAAGGACATCACCATAAATTCATAATGCCCAAGTCTAGTGTGGAAGGTCGTCCTGGGAATATCACACTTCCTCACCCTCACTTGATGGTATCCGGTCCGAAGATCAATCTTAGGGAAAAAACTAGCTCCTTGCAATTGGTCAAACAAGTCATTAATCCTTGGAAGAGGATATCTATTCTTTATAGTGACCCTATTGAGTTGCCAGTAGTTAATGTACATTCTAAGTGACCCGTCTTTCTTCTTTACAAACAACACTGGTGCACCCCAAGGAGATTGGATAGGTCTAACCCCTTCTCCAACAAATCATTTAATTTCTCCTTTAGCTCCTTCAACTTCGCCGGGGCCATACGATAAAGGGAAATAGAGATAGGTTGGGTGTTAGGAAGGAGATCTATACCAAAATCTATTTCCCTTTCAGGAGGGAAACTGGGAAGGTCATTTGGAAAAGAAATCAAGAAGCTAATTCACAATCGGAACTGACTCAATGGAAGGAACTTTGGACTTTGCATCTTTGACTCTCATAAGATGATACAAACACCCCTTGCAAATCAACCTATGGCCTTTAATGCATGAGATGAACCTACCCTTCACTATCACATTATGACTTTCCCACTCAAGGATGGGTTCATTATGAAATTGAAACTTGACCCTATGGGTTCTAAAATCAATAGAATCATAGTATGCATGCAACCAATCCATCCTAAGAATAACATCAAAATCAACCATGTCTAATTCAACAAGATCATAAGGTAGGGTTTTATGCAATATGCAAACCGGACAATTTCTATACATCCTCCTAGTAACAATAGATGCACCAATAGGAGTAGACACTTCATATGACTCATACAACAACTCCGACTCAACATGGAACTTTTTACCCACAAAGGGGGTAACAAAGGAAAAGGTGGCACCCTGATCAATCAAAGCATATACATCAAGATCAAAAATTTTCAACATACCAATAATAACATCGGGGACCTCACCAACCCCTTGCCTCTCATATAGATCATAAAAGCGATTGTGCCTTGGAGCACCACCTTAAGGACCACCTTTACCTAATAGGAGTGCATTTGCACCCCGAACCTTGCCATGGTTTCTTGGACAATCCACCCTTTTGTGACCAAGCTCCCCACAATCAAAATATGCATTGGTACCCTTTAGTCATGGGCCCTTATGACCCCCTCCACACATAGGACGAGTATCTATGGGAACCACACCACCAATATTACCTTGAGGCCTAGGGAAGTCATTTGCAAACCCCCTATTAGTAGCATGAGGATGCCTCGGGCCTTGAAATCTAGCACTCTTTTGGAACTTGCCCTCAAGGTGGGCTCTCTTCGTCTCATGGCCCCTCCACTTTCTCAACATTTCTTCTTTCATTTGCTTGGCATATGTCATCAACCGAGACAAGTCCATGTTACTAATAAGCATTGCGGATCGGCACTCTTCACTTACTAAATTGGAAGAACCGATTAAGGATGGCCAACTTGAATTCCTCCAAAGCACCACATAGCCATTACCTTTCTCACCTCTCCATTGGTCAAATCAAATTTGGGCCACCCCCTTGAGTTTTACCCCAGCAACTTCAACTTCTCATTTCGCCCCATACCTATAATAGACAAGATTTTGTAGATTTCATCAATAAACTCTTGTGGATCTTCATCTACCTTCAACCCATGGAAAATCGAAGGATTCAACCTCATAAAATCCCTTACCCTAGCTCTTGGGGTAAGAGTATAAGGGGCTTGGGCCCCTTGTTGAACTTGACTGGCCACTACTTGGGCAAGCATAGAAAGGGTACCCAAGAGCTCACCATTGGTAGGTTTCTCCTCGGGAGTTTAGGCCCACATTCCTCTAGTATTCGACATAATCTAGAATCACAAAGAACAATCATTAGGGGGAATACTTATCACAACTCTATAGCAAGACTTAGGACATAAAGAAGGAAAACATTTCCTAAAACACCTCACAACCTCCTATTCATAGTCATGGCACACTTCATAACCATGAATAGGACTCCAATCGACACGGTGTGTTGGACTTTGAGTGTCTATCAACCTAATGCTCTAATACAAAGTTCGTCATGACCCAAGCGTAGAACCTTGACGTGACATGGTGAATGGGGAACCCTAAGGGACCCCAAATAAGCCTTTTAGCATATCATCACACATCTTTGGTTGCGGAAAGACATATCCAATTAAAGTAAGGGAAAAGGGACTATGGGAAACTTGCATAAATATCAACATAAAATTTCAAGAGTCAAGCTCAGACATAGTACACACCTTGTCCAACATACACCTTTAAAACATAAAAAGAGCAAGGGCCAAGACCTTGCAATCGGGCTCATTCTCAAAGTCAAATATAACATAAGGTAGTGTCTTAATACATAGATAGTAGGGGAAAGACAAAACAAAAGTCCCCGAAATGGAGGACTCACCACAAGCTTGGAGTAGCACTATCCAACAACGTGTAGGAGGAGAAAGATGATCAACTCGAGCACCAGTTCCTACATGGTGATATCTTGTAGGAAAGAGTATGCGTTAGTACGTTTGAATGTACTAAATATGCAGGATGCAATGCAACAATAGATAGGTATCACAATCCAAAATGCAAGACGATAGGATAGACATAGTATAGAAATATGGCATGTATGATCAATACATACGTAAAACATGCTAAGAAAATCATGCTCGTATAGAATATCGTATGTGAAGATGAGACCAAGCTAGCTCTCAAAGGTATAAACCCCTCGGTATGTTGGTGATGATCTCACCCATAACCCTAGTGAATGAGAAATAAACCTCTCATTTAGGTTGGTGATGATCGCACCCATCACCCTAGTGAATGAGAATAAACCTCCATCCGGTGACCCGACTCTTTTCCCCCAGGTTAGGCATGGTCTTTGCAACACTTTATATAGGATTCATCATAAGCTCTAATACAATACCTCATATAGGAATAATCATGTTCATAAGCTCATTTCATCATTATTTCATCATCATATAATCATCAGATCATCATTCATATCATATCTCATGCTTTGGACCTTAAATTCCTCAAGAAATCATAACCGGACATTTTATCAAACACCTTGGGGGTATGTAAAGGGGGTAAAAGAGCATGAAATTTATAGATGAAAACATGCAAGAAAATCAGTGGTAAAACCTTTAATCAACACCTTCCAACACTCCCAATACATTCATTTCAAAACCCCTCATCAAATCCAGCATTTGGTTCAAGATTTGAGCCTTAAAAAATGCTAAAACAACCATACATTCATGTACTAAAATCACTGTGTAGTAAATTTCTCAATATACAAGACCCACATGTAAAATCAACTTTAAATCAACATTGTTATGTAAAAAATAAAGTTTAGGCACAATGGATGGAAGGACCCAATAGTTCAACACCACATACCTTAACTTTGGATAAGTTATTGGTGAAGGTTGACAATGGAGACTTGAAGCTTGAAGAGATTCCTTAAATCAGGATGAGGGTTTTGGGACTTGGTTTTTGAGAGTAAAATAAGACTAAGTGTGGGAATGGGTTTTGGGAAATGTTTCGAGTGATATAAGATTAAAATAATTCTAAGTATAAGAGAAAACACGCTTGGGAAATTTGGGCCCAACACTTAGAAAAAATATTGACAAGGGAAAAAAATAGCACCTAGATACACATCTTTGCATCGCAGAGGCAACACGGATACTCCAATTACATCCACGATGCAAAATGCTCTTTGGAAATTACACCATGTGTAATTTCATAAATCTATTTCTTCGCTTTAATATTGAGGTTATACCCTTGTCACCAAAATTTGGATACCTTGAACAAGAATATGAAGTCGGATTTTAGAAAAACCAAACAGATATTTAGATATAAAAAAATCAAAATTTTAGGCATTTCGAGGCACATTTTCGGGCACTTTATGGGATCGTTTAACTCTCAAACCCAACAAACCTAGAGCTCTGATACTAAATTTGTCACGAGATAAAATTGGATCACAACTAAGGAGAATAAATTAAAACAAAAAGAACCACACATTTGATGCGAAATCCAAAAACCTAGAGTCATGATATAAAAGCATCTAAAGTAGTACGAATGAGTAACTACATTTGTCTTAAAGGAAAATACAAAGTTGTCTGGTAATATCTAATACAATGTCTGGAATAGACATTAATTAAGGAAATCACAAAAGATCCATGGTGAATCCAAGAATGAGCCTCACCGGTAAGATCTAGGATAGATGGAGAATAAATCTTGTAGGATGAGATCAACTAGCCTATAGAGGTCCCTATGTTCGATAGGCAAGGAGGAAACAAACTAACGGTGAGTACACCAAAATGTACCTAGTAGATTAAATCAACTAGGTGAGTAAAATTAAATAAGCATGTAATAATGAAGAATCCAATTATCTACAAGGAAAGGGTTAGTAAAATAATAACATATATAAGAGTAGAATAAGATATAAAATGGCAATCCAGGATGTTATGCACATGTGGCGTATGAGTAAAATGCATGGGGTGGAATCACGACAAACTCTTGCACTGGTGTATGCATCTAACGAGCTAAAGCTACAAGATGAAACCCATGGGGGTCTTGTCAGACCATATACAAAAATCTATAAAGTGTTATGATGGTCGTTGGCTCCGATAACACCTTAGCGGACTCTGACGTTGTTAATGAGGTCTCTAGTATCACAATGAACTCTAGAACCGATGATACCTAAGTAGGATCTGTCATCAACAAAGAGATATCAAGTAACATATCTATCTCAGGGCCAATACAATATAAGATGAAATGCATGCCAATGTCACGATATCGCAATGTATAACAATAATAATATACCTCAGCGGATTCTAGCAGCGGTAAGTAGATCTCAAGTAATACAACTGTCTCAAATAAGATAGTGTCTTAGTAGTACAGATGCAAGGCATGTCTAGATACATGGCATGTCTAACAACACAGTGGGGTCCAAGACAAAGCAACCGGGCTCACCCTCACTGGTCCAGACAGAAATTAAAGAAGAGTTTCTCATTACATAATAAGAGAAACATATAATAAGGTCCCCAAAGTGGAGGACTCACCAACTCGCTTGAGTAGTACTGAACTAGCCACGTGGAGGAAGAGGATGATCAACTTAGGCTTCGATCCCTACATAGTGATATCATGTACGCATAGAGTATGCATTAGTACGTTTGACTGTACTAAGTATGCAGAATACAATCCAATAATAGATAGGCATCGTAGTGAAAATACATAACATTAAGAAATAGGCATAATATAACAATATGACATGTATGATTAATGCTTAACTAAAACATACTTTGATAACTCATACTCATATAGGATATCATATGTGTAGAAGAGACCAAGCTCACTATTCAAGGTGCAAACTACTTGGTGGTTGTGTGGTATAAACCCCTTAGATGGTTAATGAGTTGTCACGCCCCAAGTCCCGTTAGGGCAGACCGGCACCTTTGCCGATAAGGCTCGGGAGAACCAACCTGTGCCTATGCACTTCCTATAAATTTTATAAAGAATTTGAATATTCAACATATCATTAAGCAAGTAAACAGTTATACACGCCCAAAAGAAAATGCATATGACTAGGCCGTTGGGGCCACGGTGTCGAAAGTACAAGATATGACTACACTTCAATTTACATAGTCTACAAAGACTATAAATAAGAGAGTATCTGTTAAGGGTTAGGACAGGCCCCGCCTCAACTCACTACATAAAAAAAAACATATAAACTTTAGACACTCACAAAGCTCCAGAGCAACTCGGAGCTGGGTAACAACAGTTGAATGTCCTGGACTCTACTGGGGAGATCTACTAGCACCTGTACCTGCAGCATGAAATGCAGGTCCTCCAAAAGGGATGTCAGTATGAGATAATACACTGAGTATGTAAGGCATGAAATACTATATATGAAGTAACAACTTCAAATGAAACTATGCACAGGTGTGGAATAAGAGACCACCTTTATATATACTTTGGGATCGTATACTTTATGTTCTTTATATTGCTTTACCTTTATTGTAAAATCTGTGCACATCATAAACTGTAAATGACCTGCTGATCAGTGGTAAACTATATCGGGATCGCACCTGGCTAGGTTATTCCTTAACCCCTCGAGCTACCACCCGTGATAGGATCGTCCCTATCTAGGCGATGCTTCCACCCCTCGGGCTACCACCTATTAGAAACTGTATACTTAATCTTTCAATTACGTTTGAGATGATTCTTTTAGTGGTCATCATATTGTAGAGTTCGGGCTGTATATGCAATATATAACATGAAAATAAACATTCAAGACAACTTGGCATTGAAGAGAGTATGTTACATAAGCAAGGAAATGCATATCAAATGAAACAACTCATGTACTTTGTATCCATATATGTATATAGATTTGAAGGAAACTACATATAGGAGAATATGAATATGTGAAAGAGTGGATACATGGATGCTTGTCATGTTGGAGTATATAAATGCCTTTACTTACCGAAGGATCTATTTTTCATGCCAAATGATATGAAAACAAGTAGCCTTACATACCTCGTTGTATGACCTTGATACTACCTTAGAGTGATTGCCTTTCCCTCAAATATTTATATACACCATATTAGGCAATAAAACTAGTATTAGCAGTAACACAACACTTCTAGGAAGTCTAATATCATAAAAACGATCACCCGAACAACAAGCTTTCAATTAGTGACGCAAAGACATTTCTTCAACCTTTTCACTTATAAATGTATTTTATAACAACCATTCTTATGTACATGTCATGTACAGATTATTTTCAGTCTCATAACAATGCCCCAACAGCCCATAAAACAAAACACACAACAATTCTCCACGGCATACAAATAAGCGGCATAATGATATATCCTTTCACCACACTTCGACGTGAACAATCTCGGAACTATTTTAGCTTTACCATAATTATTTTCAATTATTTTACCACATAAAATTAGTCTTAATATAGTCCAAAAATAGTACCAAATCAAGAGTAAGTCATGGAATAACATACTACAATTCTACATAACTTACAAATGGACAGCATAACTTACAAATGGACAGCATAACATTACTCCCCCTTTTGCTACATTTCAACGACGACAATTCCAAGCCTTTTCCAACTCTAACCAAAATATTTCAACAACATTTACACATACAAATAGTGCTAATAAAATATTAAAACAACACCCAAGAAGTCATTAAGAACATGAGCCAATAGCTTTAAATCCAACAACCCACAACTTCCAACCAACATCACACTTAAGATAGCACAATAAAACTCATTTGTTAAATGAAACCAAAATCTAGGCAGCAACATTAGGTTAATGTCTACAACTCAAATCATTTTAAGAACATTAAATTCTCTTCATAATACAGCCCACAAACTATTTAGAAATCACTAAAATAAAAGGTAAGTGTGCAGCAATTTTCTAGACACATGCTGTCCAGAATTTTCAGCATACCATATTATCATGTACTTCTTGATTCTTATGAAGAAACCTTACCAAAAACACAATTATAATCGCTTACCTTTATCTTCAAAGTTGAGAAACTCCTTATGAAGCCTAAGAGATCCTTTGGCTGCTGCTGCTAGGTCTAGAAACGCGTAGAGAGAAAATGGGAAAACCCAAAATTTTTCTAAGTCTAAATGGGGACTGAAATTTGCTGCTTATAATCCCCTCTTAAAGTTCCTCATTTGGATGAATTTCCTTGGAATATTTGACCATATAAGACCACTTAATACCACAAATAATAAGGCTGGTTATGCAGCAGCTTGGACTTCAAAATTGAGCCTAATTAGGTTCCAAATCTGACGGGCCTTTTGTTGCCCATTCTTCTCATTTCCCTTTAGTTACTTTGGGCCAAAATGACCAATGAATTTGGATGGGCTTGATCCCATTTTCTCTTCTTCCCAAACTGAAAATTAAGTTCACTTATGATGTAAGAACATAAGCTAAAGTTACAATATTAACACAAACTTTATTCATAATCGGTCTTGGACAAATTTGACGTCGAACCTCGTCTCCGCTTAGCTAGCACATTCGAGCTAAGCAAGTAGGTAACGCACCTACTAGATTATTAATTCATACAAATACCTTAATTCTCTTACTTTGTTTAGGATTGTGACATTCTCATTTTAACATAAAGCACATATAGACAAGACCCTCTTAGGCGTTAGCCACCCATATCGCCCGTTAACACAAGAATCAAGAACTTTCAAGAATTGATGCTAAGTTGACCAAAGTAGAACATGATTTATTCCCATAGCATTAGTACATGTAAAAATGTGGGGTGTTACATCCTCCCTTCCTTAGGAACATTCGTCCTCGAATGTTAGCACAGTTGTGTAACTTAACTATATATAAACCTTTATTTAAACAAACCTTTGACAGCCAAGAAAAAATAAGTATTCAATTACACGCACCTATTAGTGTTCCGATTCTAACTTCAAACAAATGAGGGTATTTTGAATTCATAGCGTCCTCGGCCTCCAAAGTTATCTCTTCGGCTTGCTGATTTCTCCAAAGTACCTTCACTGAAGCTATTTCTTTATTCCTCAGCTTCCTAACTTGACGATCCAAAATAGCAATAGGTACCTCTTCATAAGTGAGATCTTCTGTAACCTGCACGTCCAATAGGAGTGATACGGGATGGGTCACCTATGCATTTTCGAAGCATTGATACATGGAAAACTGGATGAACTATAGAAAGCTCTTGGGGTAGCTCTAACTCATATGTAACCTGCCTGATCTTCTTAATAATCTTATAAGGCCCTATGTAACGTGGGCTTAGTTCTCCTTTCTTACCAAATCTCATAACCCTTTTCATTGGAGACGCCTTTAAGAATACCCAATCTACTACTGAAAATTCCAGCCCTCTCCTCCTAGCATTTGTATATGATTTGTGACGACTTTGGGTTGTTTCTAACCGTTGTTGTATTACCTTAACTTTTTCCATGGCTTGTTGAACTAGATCTAGCCCAAGTAAAGTGGTTTCTTCCACTTCAAACCATCTAATTGGCGACCCACACTTTGTTCCGTACAGAGCTTCATAAGGTGCCATCTTGATACTTGAATGGTGACTATTATTATAATCAAATTCAATAAGGGGCAAATGGTCCACCCAAATACCTTTAAAGTCCAATGCACAAGCTCGCAACATATCTTCGAGTGTCTGAATGGTGCATTTTGCTTGACCGTCTATTTGAGGGTGGAACGCTGTGCTCAAATTTACTTGAGTTCCTAAACTCGTTTGGAAAGACTTCCAAAACTTTGCAGTGAATTGAGCCCCTCGATCTGATATAATAGAGATTGGAACTCCATGTAGCCTGACTATCTCCTTGAGGTACAATTTGGCATACTCCTCCGCTATATAATCACTCCGGCTAGGTAGAAAATATGCTGACTTTGTGAGTCTGTCAACTATTACCCATATAGAATCAAACTTCTGAAATGAACGAGGCAAATCTACAACAAAGTCCATATTGATCATATCCCACTTCCAAGTTGGAAGTTCTATACATTGCATATAACCTCCTGGCTTTTAGTGTTCTACCTTCATTTGTTGACAATTTGGACATTGAGCCACAAATTCTGCAAGGTCCTTTTTCATGTCTCCCCACCAAAACACTCCTTTCAAGTCATGGTACATCTTAGTTGATCCTGGATGGATGGAATATCGGGAATGGTGAATTTCTTCCATCATCCTCTTCCTTAACTCGTTAATATCAGGCACACATAATCTATTCTAGCAGTAAAGTACTCCATTTCTGTAAGATTAAAGCCTTTTATTGCACCCTGACTCACCTTTTCCTTAAGTTATCGTAGAACTAGATCCTCGAACTATTTTTTCTTTCACCTCCACTACCAATGAAGACGTCGCTACATTATGTACAATTACCCCTTCCTTTGGAGTTTCAAGAAAGCGAACACCCAAACTGGCTAGTTGACGTAGATCCTTAGCCACCCCTTGCCTAACATGGCCTAATCACCAGTAGTCATAACTGCCTTACGACTCAGAGCATCAGCTACCACATTTGCCTTCCTCGGATGGTATAGTATATCAACATCAT